>JANAVB010039994.1:0-79107 GCA_029216955.1 Iris pallida | reverse complement strand
GAGTCTTCAAATTCAGCAGCGAGGTCTTCGACGCGCGGTTCAAAAGCACGAACAACCTAGCTAGCTGGCGCGTTCCTCCTGGTTCCTGTCACCTGCAAAGAGCGAGGGTCAGTACGATCACATGTACTGGCAAGTGGCTAATTAAACCCAAGCTCTGCATTTGGTTTAAGCAATTTTATAAAAACATGTTAGCTTGCTATTTTGTGATCTTTCTAACCATCCTGATCGATTTGCATGTTAACATGTTTTGAAGCAAGCAATTATCCAACTTTATCCTGTGTCACGTGCATTGATTCAAGCCGTGAAAGGGTGTAAAGGTCACTGGCAATGTCAAGCCATCATGGACTATAGCTGGGTTAGACGGCGACCCTTTCGCGGCGGGTAGCGAGCCCTATGCGAAAGTTTCCGAATCACCTACGCCGATTCAAGGCTGGCGCTTGCTACACTCGTTCCTCCAGGGCTGAATCAGTTCCTTGGCCTAGTTAACCGTTCGAGGAAACTACACCTTATTCATAAGTTGTCCAATGATCGTTTTTGCAGATTCATGAAATATTCTATCTTTTACTATAACCTTTAACTTTCTCTTTTAGGTGTGAAACTGCCCCTTTCTTTGATCTTAGTCATTTATGCACTTTAGCAGTATCGTTGCGATAAACATTAATCGGTTCATCCTTTGGTTTGCATAGGCTAAGTAAATAAGGCATGAGAAAGCAGGCATCAATTTTCAGGCAAAGCAGTTCGATAGCAAGTGTTACGTGAAGAATCGTGCCATGATATTATTGATTCTACACTATGGCGACAAGCATTTCTTTTGCCTTTCATATTGATTTTGAAACAGAGGGTCGAGGCGAAGAAGGTCAGCCACTCACCTTAGTCTTTGCTTCAAGCGAGGGACTTGTTGGCTGCGCTGACATCGCCTACGCGATCACCTGAAATCGCATAAGCAACTGATTAGAACACTGTATTATTCAAGGAATTTGATACGAATGCGACTTCGAAAACGCAAGCCATAAAAAGCATCGAAAATATTCATGAAAACGCATTCACGAAAACCAAAGCCAAAGCCAAAGCAAGTGCGGCATGAAAAACCAGAGCAACGGGAGGTCTCTCCTGACTCAGCTGCAGAGTCAATCCTTGAGGCGCAACCCACTGAATGTGGAACTTGATTCCGAAGAAGTCTTTCCATAACGAAAAAATGATCATAATTCAATCGTTCCCGTTCGACCAATTCAGCCGATTTCGATCTATCAGTCCCGACTCAATCAGTAGCGACGGTGTTCCTTTTTCGCGCACCCCGTGGACGGAAACGGGACACTACAGCGCGTGCCAGCATTATGGTGGAATGGTGAAAATCCAATGCCCCGAAAACCTAAGGGTTCCTCCGCAAGGTTCGTCCACGGAGGGTGAGTCAGGGCCTAAGATCAGGCCGAAAGACGTAGTCGATGGACAACAAGTACCACCACCACACACACAAAAAAGCAACACTTAAGACGTGATATGTTTGTTAAATTGTATCTTTGTATCACGATCTCATCCTGATAGACAAACAAAATAGATATTGAATGTTGACCCATACTCTCAAGAATTCAGGTCTCTCACTTCGACGACATCCCTTAGCAGATCGACGCTGAACTCTAGACTACTACATTCATCTCTCTTACAGGAATAATCTTCCAACATGAATTCATCAAACACCAAAATTATGATTTCCCTAAACTCTACCATAATAGACGAACAAACACTAAAATAACCAACCCCAAAATCGGAAGCTTCGTCCTCGTCAGCAGCAATGTTTTGGCCTAATTTGTATAACTGTATGCGTTTTGGTAATTACTCCTGTACTAAAAATGAGTTTTTAATCTTAAGCAAAATTTTCTTTGTTGAGTACAGAATGTGGACTCTTTGAGTGGGACTTGCGCACTCAGCAATTAGAAATTATTTTTTATTTTTATTTTTTAAGAAAGGAAACCCCCCAACCCCCCCTGTTGGAGTGGGTGGGGTTCCCAACCTATGTGGAGAAGACCCCGGAGTGCGACGAGCGCCGTCCGTGTGTCGAAGAAGCTCGGGGAGGAAGCAGGACTGCTGAGAGAGCTGCAGAGAGCTGCTGGAAGCAGAGGGGCCGAGTTCGGGCCGAACTCTGCCCCTGGCAGAGTTCTGGCCGAACTCTGCCTCCTCATTCCAGAAGTGGGTCGGCCAGTGCTGGTTGCCCCGTACAGAGTTCTGGCCGAACTCTGTGTGTCGGGGGGCTGAAGCGGGATTTTGGATGAGTTTTCATCATTGGATCTAATCCAACGGTTCAAGTTGGTTGCGGGATTAGGGAGATATATATTGAGTTTTCTCAACCCTAATTCATAAGTGCAACATAACACAAGTTTGAGAGAGAAGGAGGCAAGAGTGCCATTGCAACTTCGGAGAAGAAGACGGAGGATTGAAGGTCGTTTTCGAAGGAGATCGTGTTTCGGGTAATCTCTACTCGTCGTTCTCGTTCTTCGTAGCCTTGTGATCATTGTTCTTGTCTCTGAGTGTTGGGGATCCGATTTGGATCAGGAGGAGTTTGTAGAGGGTGTAATTCTTCTATTCCATTAGTGGAGGCTTCTCAGGGTTGGACTCCGATCGTCCCGTGGTTTTTCCCGCAAGGGTTTCCACGTCAAAAATTCTCTGTGTCTGCGTGGTTGTTTTTGTGTGCTTGTTTTTGGGTTCGTGCGTTGTTTGCTCGGTCCTCTCGCAGGTACTCTCCGGTTTGGGGAAGGTTTCCGCGCTTCTTTCCCAACAGAGTGGTATCAAAGCTTTGGGTTCAAAGGGTGTCAGGAGTTGACAGAGGAACCAGAGAGGAGAGATGGACGCGAAGCCGGTGCGCATGGTGAACCTTAATGGCACAAACTATCATTATTGGCGGAGCAAGATAAAGGATTTGCTATTTGTCAAGAAGCTGCATCTACCTGTGTTTGCAACCGAGAGGCCCAGTGATAAATCCGAGGAGGACTGGAAGTTCGAGCACATACAGGTGTGGGTACATACGGCAGTTTGTTGATGAGAACGTGTACAACCACGTTGCCAATATTGAGCACGCGAAGACGTTGTGGGATAAGCTGGAATCCTTGTATGCGAAGAAGACCGGGGTAAACAAGTTGTTCCTGATCCGAACGATGATGGGTCTGCGGTACAAGGATGGGGCGTCTATTACGGATCACTTGAGTGATTTCCAGGGCGTGGTTGACCAGCTATCTTCTATGGGAGTCAAGTTCGACGACGAAGTTCGGGGACTGTGGCTGCTGTGTACCTTGCCAGACTCGTAGGAGACCGTACGAGTATCTATGATCGCTTCTGCTCCAGAGGGCGTGGTCAGTCTGGAGTTTGCCAAGAGCGGGGTGTTGAATGAAGAGATGCGGAGACGTTCTCAGGGCACTTCATCCACATCCCACCACTCAGAGGCACTTGTTTCAGAGAGCCGCAGAAGGGGCAAAAGCAGGGGTCCAGGTGGTGGCAGAGACAAGAGCAGGGGAAAGTCCAAGGGTCGGTACGAGGACTCAGAGTGTTATCATTGCGGTAAGAAGGGCCATATCAAGCGGAATTGTTTCGCTTGGAAGAAGGAGAAGAAGGGCGACAAGGGGAAGCAAGAAGAGAACACTACAACGGCGGCCTCGGTGCATGGAGGCGATGTGATCGTCGTAGGTGATGAGGTCATTACTAACCTCGCCTGCGATGACAATTCTTGGCTGGTGGACTCAGGGGCTTCAGCACATGTATCTCACAATAGGGCACTGTTTGCCACTTACACGACAGGCGACTGTGGCGTGTTGAAGATGGGCAACGGAGATGTGTCGAAGGCGGTTGCCATTGGAGATGTGCATTTGAGAACGAAGACGGGTGCGGTTCTTGTTCTCAAGGATGTTCGTCATGTCCCTGATATCCGTTTCAACCTGGTGTCGGTTGGAAGGTTGGATGACGAGGGATTCTTCAGTCTCTTCGGGAATAGTCAGTGGAAGCTTTCCAGAGGTTCGATGGTGATTGCCAGAGGAAGCAAGAAGTCCGGTCTCTACTATATGGAGGGGAGCGCAGAGGGGGCACAGGAGGTGAACGCAGTCAGTGACGCGTCTACCGAGTTGTGGCACAGGCGGCTCGGCCATATCAGCGAGAAGGGGATGAGCTACTTGGTGAACAGGAAAGTGATTCCGGGGCTCAAGTCTACAAAGTTGGAGAAATGCACGCACTGTTTGGCTGGGAAGCAAAGTAGGGTGTCTTTCCAGAGTCACCCAAGTTCGAGGAAGCCGGCGTTGCTCGAGTTGATTCACTCGGATGTCTGCGGTCCTATGAAGGTAAAATCTTTTGGTGGTGCTTCTTACTTTGTGACTTTTATTGATGACTGTTCCAGGAAGGTTTGGGTCTATGCCTTAAAGACCAAGGATCAGGTGCTGCCTACTTTCAAGGAGTTTCAGGCCTCCGTTGAAAGGGAGACGGGCAAGAAGTTGTTGTGTGTTCGGTCCGACAATGGCGGCGAATACATCGGTCCCTTTGATGCGTATTGCAGAGAGCAAGGGATACGACACCAGAAGACTCCGCCAAAGACACCTCAGCTCAATGGTGTAGCGGAGCGCATGAACAGGATACTGATGGAGAGGGTGCGGTGTTTGCTGTAGAAGCAAACTTACCGGGCAGTTATTGGGGTGAGGCTCTTCTCACAGCTTATATTATTAATTTGTCTCCTAGTGCTCCTTTGTAGGGTGATGTGCCTGACAAAGTATGGTACGGCAAGGAGCCGTCATACAGTCACCTGCGGGCGTTTGGTTGTAAAGCCTTCGTGCATGTACCGAAGGACGAGAGGACCAAACTTGAGCCGAAGACGAGGCGATGCGTCTTTGTCGGCTATGGTCGGGATGAGTTTGGCTATAGACTCTACGACCCAGTGGAAGGAAAGCTCTACAGAAGCAGGGACGTGGTGTTCATCGAGGATCAGACCATGACCAACACTCAGGATTCCGAGACGCCTTCTGAGGCTGAGGAATTGCCTGAGTTAGAGTCATTTCGCTTCGAGCAGTTTCCAGAGGACATCGCAGAGGATCCAGTTATGGGGGAGCCGGTACATGGAGTTGCTCCCAACCTTGATCATCAGCCTGCTGATGGTGGTCAGGGTGTCCCTCAGGAGGATGAGCATGCCGGAGAGGTAGTTCCTGAAGGGGAGGAGGCTGTCGGTATACAGCCAGCACCAGTGGCTCCACTGAGAAGGAGCAACAGGGATCGTCGACCATCTACGAGATACTCGCCGGATGAGTATGTGCTATTGACTGACGGGGGAGAGCCCGAAAGTTTCGCAGAGGCTATGGAAGACGAACACAGACAGGAGTGGATGGTGGCTATGCAGGAGGAGATGAGTTCCTTGCACACCAATTCTACTTATGATCTGGTGCGGTTGCCAAAGGGCAAGAAGGCTTTGAAAAATCGATGGGTGTTCAGAGTGAAGCAGACGGATGATGCTACTCGCCCTCGATACAAAGCGAGGCTGGTAGTCAAGGGCTACGGTCAGCGGAAAGGCGTGGATTATGATGAAATCTTTTCGCCTGTCGTCAAGCATTCGTCTATTCGGGTGGCTAGCATTAGCAGCCAGTTTCGACTTGGAGGTCGAGCAGATGGACGTGAAGACGCGTTCCTCCACGGTGATCTTGAGGAGGAGTTTACATGGAGCAGCCGGAGGGATTCTGTGAGAAGGGCAAGTCACATTTGGTCTGCCGGTTGAGGAAGAGCTTGTATGGTCTGAAGCAGGCTCCGAGGCAGTGGTACAAAGTTCGAGTCGTTTATGGGGGAGCATGGTTATGCACGGACGACGTCGGACCATTGTGCATTTGTGAGATATTTTGCGATGATGATTTTATCATCTTATTGCTCTATGTTGATGATATGCTATTAGTGGGTCGGAATGCCACTAGGGCGGAGTTGAAGCGCCAACTGGGCGCGGCCTTCTCTATGAAGGATTTGGGCGCAGCGAAGACTATTCTTGGGATGGAGATCAGCCGAGAGAGAGAGTCCAAGCTGCTACACTTGTCCCAAAAGAAGTACATTCACCGGGTACTTCAGTGTTTCGGGATGGACGGGTCGAAGAAAGTGAGTTCCCCCCTCGCGGCACTTTAAGTTCACTGAGGAGCAGTGTCCATCTACCGAGGACGAAAAGGAAGATATGGAGCGGGTTCTATGCTTCAGCTGTGGGAAGCCTTATGTATGCCATGGTGTGTACGAGGCCAGATATTGCTCATGCAGTTGGTACGGTTAGCAGGTATCTTTCGAATCCTGGAAGGGTACATTGGAGTGCGGTCAAGTGGATTCTACAATATCTTCAGGGCACTGCTGGTTGGAGACTTTCCTTTGGTGGTGACGAGCCGAAGCTGGTCGGGTATACTGACGCTGATATGGCTGGAGATGTAGACACGAGGCGGTCGACTTCGGGCTACGTGATGATGTTTGCGGGAGGAGCGGTGTCGTGGCAGTCGCGGTTGCAGAAGTGTGTTGCCTTGTCGACGACGGAGGCAGAATACATTGCGGCGACGGAGGCTTGCAAGGAGCTGTTGTGGATGAAGAAGCTGTTGCAGGAAATGGGACTGAAGCAAGAGCAGTATACTTTGCTTTGCGACAGTCAGAGTGCTATCCATCTTGTGAAGAATCAGACGTTTCATAGCCGGTCCAAGCACATCGAGACTCGGTATCACTGGATACGGGATGTGGTTGAAAAGAAGGACGCGGAGCTTGAGAAGGTGCATACAGATGACAACGGAGCTGATATGTTCACGAAGATTCTACCAAGGGGGAAGTTTGAGTACTGCAGGCAGATCGTCGGGATGACGACGTCCTCCCCATAGTTGTGAAGGGGGAGATTTGTTGGAGTGGGTGGGGTTCCCAACCTATGTGGAGAAGACCCCGGAGTGCGACGAGCGCCGTTCGTGTGTCGAAGAAGCTCGGGGAGGAAGCAGGACTGCTGAGAGAGCTGCAGAGAGCTGCTGGAAGCAGAGGGGCCGAGTTCGGGCCGAACTCTGCCCCTGGCAGAGTTCTGGCCGAACTCTGCCTCCTCATTCCAGAAGTGGGTCGGCCAGTGCTGGTTGCCCCGCACAGAGTTCTGGCCGAACTCTGTGTGTCGGGGGGCTGAAGCGGATTTTGGATGAGTTTCATCATTGGATCTAATCCAACGGTTCAAGTTGGTTGCGGGATTAGGGAGATATATATTGAGTTTTCTCAACCCTAATTCATAAGTGCAACATAACACAAGTTTGAGAGAGAAGGAGGCAAGAGTGCCATTGCAACTTCGGAGAAGAAGACGGAGGATTGAAGGTCGTTTTCGAAGGAGATCGTGTTTCGGGTAATCTCTACTCGTCGTTCTCGTTCTTCGTAGCCTTGTGATCATTGTTCTTGTCTCTGAGTGTTGTGGGGATCCGATTTGGATCAGGAGGAGTTTGTAGAGGGTGTAATTCTTCTATTCCATTAGTGGAGGCTTCTCAGGGTTGGACTCCGATCGTCCCTGGTTTTTCCCGCAAGGGTTTCCACGTCAAAAATTCTCTGTGTCTGCGTGGTTGTTTTGTGTGCTTGTTTTTGGGTTCGTGCGTTGTTTGCTCGGTCCTCTCGCAGGTACTCTCCGGTTTGGGAAAAGGTTTCCGCGCTTCTTTCCCAACACCCCCCCCCCCCCCCCCAAAAACACACACACACACAACACACTTGAAAAGTCGATAGTCTTCCTACAGAAGCCAACTTTGACTGAAAAAAAAAATTTGAACATAATGACTCTTGGGAGGGCAACAACTGACTTGTATATAATTTAGGAAGCTTCTGTGCTCTTAGAAGTGAGAATCGGTCGCAACGTCGCACTCTCAAACAACTGATAATTTTTTCTTTACTTAATAGCTGAGCCGAGGAAAAACAAGCCATTGCATTGTATATGCACAATATACATTGTTCGGGGGCCCCACATGAAAAGATAATTTTTGTTAGGGACTGTAATTGAAACTGATTGGACCTACCCTTTCTTCCTCTTCCTCTTTTTGAACATTTTGTTCCTCTTCATATTTTAGGATTTTTTTTTAGTCTTAGTTTCTATAGTTATTTCATGTGTTTTTAAACATTACTTATTAGATTTTGGGTTAATGATTTGTCAATGAGTATTTTTTCAAAGTTTAGAATTCAATATTAGCATTTCAAACTTCAGTTTCAGACACAGTCCAGTTGACGACGATATGGAACTGTCAGAATTCTGTTAGTCCTAATTAATACAGATATGAACATAATGATGGCAAATAATTTATGTCAACTATTGGCAAATAATTTATGGCAAAAACAAACAGGTGATAGGAAAAACTATTGGCAAACGGTGGTCTTCTTGATTTTGGATGTGAGATGGTCTTCTTGATTTTGGATGTGGGTCTCCATCTGAGTGGTTTTTATTGTACAGAGTAAAGACTTGGGGATGTTGAAGGTCTCCTACTGATGCCAATAGGCCAACATCAACCTTGACTTGGAAACTTCAAGGTCTTGTAATGAAGTGGACATACGTGACAAAGGGACAAATTTTATGTCCTACTTGATCTCCAATAGGAAATAGGGTAAAGGAATCTCGTAGGATCTTGAGATTCTCGCTCACTGACTATGAGATTTGAGAAAGTCATCACTAAATCATAATAAGAATCGAAAAATAAGAACCATAAGACGACATACCTATGTTGCACATATATACGGATTGAATACAACGATACGAATTCAATACTTATTTTGTGTGTCCTAGCATGCTTTGGGAGTTTTCTTGCGTGTCCAATATGTGTCCGACTCGATAGTGACACAACATAAATTTTGGAATGTGAGTGCTTTTTAAATTTAGTAACCAAGTCCAGCGTTCTTCTATTTTGAATCTACGAGTTCAATCCGATAAAAAGAAGCATATGAAGCATCCATATCTTCTTATAATAGCGGAATCAGTCATCTATATGAAGCATCTATATCTTCTTCTAATAGCGGAACCAATCATCTATATGAAGCATCTATGAGGAGCATAAACACATGGTCATAACATTCCAAACCTTTTTCGAATGACTACTGTAGAACTTAGTTTTCAAATTAGAAAATATGTGTGAGCTCTAACATAAACGGTTTATTATCTCTCAAATTTAATTCAAACTTGCAAAATAGAGATAAAATAACCAAATAATAAAAGTTGCGTACCTAAAAGTGTATCAACATTGTTTGTCCAAGAAGAAAACTTGAAGTATTGGGTCTCCATCTGAGTTGATTTTGGTATGTGATGGTCTTCTAATAATCCCGAGTTGCACTAGTCTTCTTGAACTCAAATTAGGATTAGAAAACACCTTAATATATATAGCTTTTCTAAATATTTCATAAGTCAGGATAAATATAAATCGACTTTCGAACGCAGCTGTTAAATCTAACAACGTACGTATCTCCAACCACAAAATTTTCTAAAAAACATGATGATTTTTCGGTATACCGGTCTGTAGTTGTTGCTACAAACTTGCAGATATCAGAGTATTGCTTGTTGTTTTGACTCACCAAGTTTCTCGATCAAAGGACAACGTCTATTGTACTCCGTCATTAAACATGAGCCATTTCATGAATAACATATGACCACTCAACCGAAGAGCTCGACAAGACAACGTGTGACAAATAGCATTTTGTTACATAAAACATGTAAAATTTGAGTAATCCAATGAAAGTTGACTTAGTTTTAAATTAAGTGGTTGAATAATGGAAAAAAAAAATTTGCTAATTCTGCTTCTGGCTCTATATAAATGGAAGGGAAATGAGTATGAGCGTATTATCAATCAATCAATCAGAGAGAGAGATATTCCCATACCACACGCAGCAATGTGCTCCTCCTTCCTTTTGTGTCTGCCTAAAGTAGCATCTTCTTCTTCTTCTACTACCATTCTAATTCTTCTACTGCTCTACTTCTTGATCATCCCACACTGCCACCACCTCCATGGGATGTCTGCTCCAGCTGCTATACTACCACCAAAACACAACAATGTAACCGACCGATCTTCTCTCCTCCTCTTCAAATCCAAGATGATCTCCCTCGATCATCCCCATGGACTCCTTGCTACGTGGAATGACACCCTTCCTTTTTGCCGTTGGCAAGGTGTCGTCTGTGGCCGTAGGCATCCAAACAGAGTCGTCTTGTTGAACCTCAAGTCCCTCAACCTGGTCGGAACCATTCCACCTCACCTAGCCAATCTTACCTTCCTCAGGACGATCGACCTATCCTCCAATCACTTCCATGGGCCGATCCCCCAAGAACTCTCTCGTCTGTCTCGTCTGCAGATTCTAAACCTTAGCCGTAATTCGCTCAGCGGGATAATCCCGTCGGAACTCAGCCATTGTTTAGGCCTCCAAACCATAGATATGTCTTACAACATGCTCGGAGGATATATCCCTAGCGAGTTTGGTTCTCTTCCCTCCCTCTATAGTCTCGACTTAAGAAACAATAGTATTACTGGGCAAATACCGACCTCTCTTTCGAACGCGTCATCTCTTAATATTCTAGGACTGTCACACAATCCACTTTCAGGAGGAATTCCACCATCCTTGGGAGAACTCTCTGTACTGAAAGTGCTCGGATTGAGTTCTAACAATCTAGAGGGGTCCATCCCGCCTTCGTTGTGGAACATCTCCTCTCTCGAGTCTCTTAGTTTGAGCTTCAATCAGCTGAAAGGCTCATTTCCACAAGATTTAGGTCAAAAACTTCCACACCTTGAATTTTTAATTGCCAACTCTAACCAAATGCATGGCTCCATACCTATCTCTTTGTCAAATGCTTCGCAGCTTAGTCTTATTCAGCTTGCCATCAACAATTTCAGTGGAAGGATTCCTCCAAACCTAGGGAGCTTACAACATTTACGCAATTTGATTCTGTCTTACAATCAGTTGGAAGCTAGGGAGCCCCTTGATTGGAGCTTCCTTAATTCTTTAAGCAATTGCACCATATTAGAGCTACTGGAACTAGACCAAAACAACCTTGGAGGCTTGCTACCAAAATCAATTACAAATATTTCCACTACTCTACGAGCGCTAACAATGTACCACAACTCCATAGAAGGAAGCATCCCTCCAGAGATTGGAAACCTTGTCGGCGTAACAGTGCTTGATCTTGGAAGTAACTTTCTTTCAGGTCGTATTCCTGCCTCCATTGGGTTGCTCAGGAACTTAGTTATTTTGGAATTTCCATTCAACAATTTTTCTGGAGAAATCCCATCCACTATAGGCAACCTCTCGCAACTAAACGAGCTTTATCTAGATTTCAATAGTTTTAGCGGAAGTATTCCAGCAAACCTTAGCAATTGCAAGTCTTTGGATTTTCTGAACCTTGCGTATAATAAGCTGACAGGAACAATACCTAAAGAAGTCTTCGGTATCTCTAGCCTCACCCAAGGGCTTTTACTTCAAGAAAATCAATTAACAGGCACGATACCTCCAGAAATAGGGAGCTTGATAAATACAGGAGCGATAGGGTTGTCTGGGAACAAATTGTCAGGGGAAATACCCAATAGTGTTGGCAAATGTCTGGTTCTGCAAATCCTTCTTGGTAGAAACTTCTTTGAAGGAACTATCCCTGCATCATTAAGTGAATTAAGAGGCCTTCATGAGCTAGATCTTTCGCAAAATAATTTCTCGGGTAAAATACCAGCATTCCTAGGGGAATTTTCTGACCTGCATGATTTGAACCTATCTTTCAATAACTTTGAAGGCGAAGTGCCAAGAAAAGTCTTCAAAAATAAGAGTGAGATTTCGGTACTTGGCAACGATAAACTGTGCGGGGGGGATCCGGTTTTGCATCTACCTATTTGTGCATTTTCGGGTCCTAAGAAGAATCATAAGTCTCCTAAACTTGCAGTGACCATTTCAGTTTGTAGCGGATTTCTGTGCTTATTCTTCCTTTTTGTTACTTTCCGTCTTTGGATACGTCAAAGATCAAGAAGGAAACCTATAGAAAACTATACCATCAACGAGCAACATATACGTATCTCATATGCTGAACTTGTCAAAGCAACAAATGGATTTTCTGAAGAAAACCTAATTGGTTCTGGTAATTATGGTTCTGTATATCGAGGAGCGCTAGATGATCATGAGAATGTTACTAAAGTTATTGCAGTCAAAGTATTTAACCTTCGACAACTGGGAGCTTTGAAAAGCTTTGTAGCTGAGTGTGATGCTTTTAGAAATATCCGACACCGAAACCTTATCAAGATACTGACGACATGTTCAAGTGTGGATTTCAAAGGCAACGACTTCAAGGCAATGGTTTTTGAGTTCAAGCCCAATGGTAGTTTAGAGAGTTGGTTGCATCCTGAAGGAAATGATCCTATCGGATTGAAAACATTGAAGCTAAAGCAGCGGATAAATATAGCAATCGATGTAGCATCTGCATTGGAGTATCTCCATAACCATGGCCAGGCTCCTATTATTCATTGCGATTTGAAGCCAAGCAATATTCTTCTTGATGATGACATGACAGCTCTTGTGAGTGACTTCGGGCTAGCCAGATTTATCAACAACTCCACAACGAGTTCTACTAGCTCCTTTGGAATTAAAGGAACTATTGGGTATATTGCTCCAGGTTAGTCAGTTATCAAGATGATTATTTTTCTTTTTTGGGATAAAGTAAACTTTTGTACTGATTTTAAAAATTGCTCTTCAGATTTAGCTTATTCTTGACAACTAGAATTTAGTTTAATAGAGAGCCCTGTCGAGAAGAACTTAACGGGAGTCATATGAAAATAACTGTAAGGCTGGTCCAGGTTTGAAATAGTCATTTCATTTATCCTTATTCCTTGAATAAAAATGAAGACATTATTGATTCCATTTTACGTCATCTTAGGCTTTATTGCACATATGCTGGTAGAGAACTATATCTTTCTCTGTATCCTTACCTAACATGTATTCGACACGACACTTTCTCGACGGTCATGTCAAATATGTCTTGCTTAATCTAGGCTCCAAGAGACCAAAATAATGGTTGAAAGTCATTATACATGTGTGTATCGAATTTGCTTGCATGTCTTTGCAAACTAGTTCCTAGGAGAAGTTAAGAATCATTTTTAGTGTTTACTCTTTTTAGTATGTTGTGCTTTATGTCTTATCTTGTAAAGGATAGTCCAAATCTAGAGTTACATTAGGTAGAAGACATCCAACACAAAACATTGTAGGATCTCTATGAAAATTAAAATAGTCGACACAATTTTTCTTGATTAATGGCTTTGTTCTTGTTCTTATTGTCTACTCTATTCTTGTTCTTCTTGTTGTTCTCTACTCTATTCGCATAACTAATTAGCAATTAGTGTTTGGTTCAAATGAAGAGTGCGGAATGACCAACAAAGTTTCTACTCATGGAGATGTCTATAGCTACGGAATACTTCTGATGGAGCTATTTACTGGGAAGAGACCTACAGATGGTGCTTTTAAGGATGGCCTAACGCTTCGTACATTCGTCAAGGATGGATTTTCAGAAGGGCTCATTAGCACCATGGATGAGTGCTTGCTAGCAAATGGAGTTCAAGCTAGTGACCATTCTCAAACTATAAATCATGCAAAAAAAATTGAATGTGTTTCTTTGGTGCTTAAACTTGGTCTCCTATGCACAAGTGATTTGCCAACAGAGCGAATGGAGATTAAAAAGGTAAGGAATGAGCTGAATGATATCAAAAACAAATTCCTTGGGAGATAATGCTTCTGAGAACTGTAACATCGTGAATTCCACTAGCATATAATGCTACAACTAAATAAAAGTGATATGCCTTAACAAAGAATTTGAAAGTTATTTCTGATTTCAATATATATCACTCTTGTATTAGACTTGTTGTCTATTAATAAAACTTCATGTTCATGGCATTATATTTATCATCCTCTTTAGTTCTATTAACAAGGTCAGTTCAAGTAAGATATATTGTCAAAAATCTTGTACTTGGTTGTTTGTTATTATCTTTGAAGAAAGGAGCAGATTTCGAAAGTAGCATCCCGGCTGCTTCCATAAGCTACCGAACTTATGTAACAAAGATATCTCAGGGATGTGATGGTCTTCTACTGATTCCAAATGGCCAAAATCAACATTGACTTGGAGATTTGAAAGTCTTGTAATAAATCCAATTAGGTCCACATCTGAATTAATTTGGGATATGATGGTCTTCTAATGTTGCAATTTTTGGGAAAAATTAAAAATTTTATATTTTTTTAAACATTGTTCTTCAGATTTAGCTTATTTTAGAATTTGATTAACTGAGTGCCATGAAGAGAAGAACTTACAGGGAGTCATATGACAATAACTCGGATAACTAGGCTAACTCTGATATCTTGGGATGAAGTAATCATTTCGTCCGATACGTTTGCATCACTACGTGACACGTATTCAACGCAAGACACTTTATAGAAGTCATTTTGTATGATTCATAAAAGAAGCAAACTCGTAAGTCTTTAGAAAAAGCCATATAAGTCACTTGGAAAAGTTATTTATAATTGCAATACATTTCACATCTTGTATCAAACTTATACAGATTTTGAGCTTGGTTATTTAGTATCTATCTTCGGAGTGTATGAGTGTACTTATCCTATAGTAATATGTTTGATAAAAGAAGGAAGTAAGAAAGAAATTATATGGCTTATTTTATTTTATTTGGATTTTCCCTTATTTAATTACAAAAAAAAAAAAATCTTTGTTGTTCATGTGATTATTATTATCATTTGAGAGAATCATTGGAAGAAAGCCTGTCCCTGTGTTTTATTAAAGAGGGATTTTACATAACCAAACAGTTACAAAGAAAACATCACAAACTAGATAGAAGAATTTGTCTAAATATCCAAATACAAAATATAAGTATGGTGAATCCCACACAAGCGCTAGTTTGCTCCCAACTCAGTAACATGCAGCATGTCAGAAATTCGATACCAAGTCATGTGCAGTTGGGCTGCCCCCCTTGGCGACAGGCATCTGCTGGATGTGTAAAGACATTAAATGGACTGACAAGTTACATGTTCTTTCTGGTGCATTATATGCAGGTAGCTGCCAAACTTTTACATCTTGTTGAAAAATTGAAGCTAAAGCAAATCTTTAAGCCATGAATTATTGCCTCTCTAAGTATAATTTTCTAAACACACCATCATTTTCAGAGAGAGCTGAATATTCTCCGGACAGGCTTTATGAAGTTTGCAAACAAAGTCTACATTAGTAAGTTTGCAACATTTTTAATGGATACCATTACTTATTCTCTCAGACTCTAGTTGATTCTCGTAATTATGTATGTTTTCACAAGCGTTGTTTTTTCCTTACACGAGGAATATATGCTTCTGGTATCAAAATCTCATGGGCGGTGTTCAAATGTACCTGCAGTATTTCCTTTATCAACTACTACGAGGGCTGAAATATGTGCACTCTGCGCATGTTTTGCACCGTGATCTGAAACAGACTTTTATGATGGAGTATGTTGTCACTCGATGGTATCATGCTCCTGACCTGCTCCTTAATTGTCAGAGTACACTGCTGCAATTGATATATGGTCAGTAGGCTGCATACTTGGCGAAATACCAGCTCGATAACCTTTATTTCTGGGAAAAGACTGTCCATCAACTGAGGTAAGACTATGTCCATCAGTAGAGTAATAAAATTTGAAAATCATTTTGCAAATTAATAAAATTTTGAATGCTATATTGTACATGTTTTAAGCCATGATTGGATACTAGGATTCATGGCCACTCCAAAAGTATGGATTATGTCGTGTCGGACATGTATCGGATACAAGTCGAACACTCCAAATACACTAACAAACCAAAATAGGGGTCATGTCAGTCCATGTTGTTGTATCCTTATTGTATCGTATCGTATCCATGTCAATGGAACATAGGTATGAATCGTATGATATGCATTTAAATTGTAATAGATTTCTCAAAACTTCTATCATGGTTGTAGAATCCTAGCTCAACCCTGAACCTTAGGAGTTATTCAAGAGTAGTTGAGAGGAACACTATTAAGTGTGGTGTGCTTACAAAATCTAGCAACACAAAGACAATTTGTTATTGATTGTAGGTTGAAGATCATTACATAGTCATACCAAATTAAACCTGCTTCAATTGTGAACTTGTATTGTTGCATTGTTAAGTTTGAACTCGCTGAATTGTTGGTGTAATTATGCAAAACCGATATCACTTACAATTTAGACCGACTTTAGCATGACACCTTGCTTCCTCTTATTCCTCCTAAAAGTTAATAGGTTCACCATATGACTCAAGCCTTGGGTTTCTACTTATTGGTTTATGTTCTCTTTTTTATTGTACAGGGACAATTATCAATTTTATGGACCTTAGTAATACAATGTGTTACGGCTTTTATAATATCATTTATTTTGCTTTTCAACATTCACAAGCAGTATCAACCGATACGATACAACCGATACCGATACAATTTGGCATGCCCGATTCCGATACGGATATACATTTCTGAGACTGATATCCTCATTTTGGTCCATGATATTTTTCAAGAACTAGCAAGCGTGTGAGTATTATCTATTGCTATGTAGCTTCCTGATGGTTAATTCCCAGTACGATTCAAAATATAGGAAATTCATCTTTTTCAAGCTCCTCTTTGTCCTCTCATTCTACATAAGGAGAATGACCCTGGCGAAGGACAACACATGCTACTTCTGTCCCTTAACAGCTAGGGTATAAAATATGTCGTAACTTTGCTAATTCAATATACAAGTGCCCTAAACACGACATGCAAATATGGTCTAAAAACAGGTCAGTTTTTTAATATCTGGAAAGAATATTCCTTTCTAGGTAAATAGAGTATTTCCTGTCTTACCTGATTACCTCCCAAATCACAAAGTAGTATTTTATCCTCGTCGGCTTATTCTAGGCCGTGTTTGGTTCAGTAACTAATATAAAATCTTAGAGAAATAGGATCCAATTTCTACAAGATCATTGTCCATCTTTCTTATCCCGACTTTCTTTGCAGGTAGGAATAGTCTTAAACTTAAAAACATGGTTCACAGTAACAGAATCAGTATCGGACCATTCTTAATTGACCCTTTCGGGGCGGTTTCGGTGGTTTTGGTTTTGGTTTTGGTATCTGTATCGGTATCGGTATCGTCGACCAACACTGCGGAACTATTCTTAAAAAGCAAACCTTTTTTACCATGGGTATATGTTGTAGCTTAGACAATTTAAAGTAACATCACCGGTTGTGTCCACAGTAATTTATAATTTGATGGGGCCACTTAGTGTGACATTAAGGAAAAACATGACTATCTAACCAAGATTTGTGCATGTAGCCTGAGAAAGCATAACTACCCATTCTATTAAAGTTCATCACAATTGTTCATTTTGACGGAGCATGGTGAGTAAAGTTTCAGGGGGTTTTCCAAAAGCCCACATTTGCAAGTTTGAAGCATAACCAGTTTCTTTGGCAGTACCCAATGCTCAGCCTACAATATGATATTTACGCAAATACATACAATAGATCGGTTTTGACTTGCTGGTGGCCTAAAGATGTCATAATGTCTTAATACTTTACATCTATAATCACCTTCTGCCAAGGATTTACTTCCTCCTTTAGTTTATGTTGCACACTAGTAGTTCAAACCCAAATAGCACAACTTGCACGACATATGAACCTAGATGGTGAGTCCCAAGGATGAGACTACTGTAGGTGATCAATAATCCTTAAATATTGTCCGACTAGATTCTTGAATCAATAGGAAAGCACTTTTTAACATCTCAAATACACAAAGTTACTGACAACGATCATACATTCTTCGTATCCAAAACATATTCATCCAAGACAATAACCAAATAATGCTTTATACATTATGTTCTGCCGGAGAGTAGTGCACACTAGACATATAAGACACTAATCCTTCTAAAATATGAGGGAAAAAACCAACACGGTACTTTGGGGAACATATCACTGTCCTGAAGATTGCGTACACAACTCCAAAGTTCAATTGTCTTCTCAAAGTCGTGCTATTGAAGGGATTTTAGAAGAACCTCGTGTGAGTTTGCAAGCCAATAAGTGATAACCCTCTATGGGTTAGTTTCATCTTAGTTATCAATCTTTAATTAATTGATGTAATGTCCCGCTCCGCGTGAGGCATTTGGTTGGCTTGTTGGATGCTATCAGGATGTTGGTCCGTGACTTATATTGGGAATCAAGAGAGTTGAGACTGATGCAGTCTCTCTGAGCTGGCTAGACGGATTAAATGTTGGAACGTGGCTCGCTGGTGGAGCTACGCTTAGGGAGAATGTGTGCAATGTGCAGGCAAGTGGAACTATCCTCCTTCCTCCTTATTCATGCATGCTTAATAAATGGAATAACGTGATGCTTTGAATTGTCCATAAATGTCCCATGTTTTAGTTGCTGAGTAATAGAGATGCTTATGCTGAGAATTATTGAACTGCTGAATGAATCACTTGAACTGCTAATACGACTTGATGCTTGAAATGAATTGATAACGTCCCTTCGGTTAATATTGCTTAAGCAATGGATTCTTGAATAATGAGATGCCTTATGAATGACAGAATAAGAAATGAACTGGCTATGCTATCGACCCAATGAACTGAATGAAACACCTCAATCATGTACCTTCTGCATAACTGTTGTGTTGCCTGTTTCCTTATAAGCAATGAAAAAGAATACTGTCCCTATTAAATGAATGAGATGCTGCAGGTCCTATCAAAATGAAGGAAATATTGTTCGTTCCCCTTTGAAAGGAATGATATGAGAAATGTTGCAATGATTGATGCAATGAGAAATCATGAAGCTTGGGATCATTGAGATCACCAAGTGAACAGGTGGTAATATTAGAAAGATGAGATAATGAACTGTTGTCTTTACTTATCTTATTATTTTATCATGCGACTTCGAACACGATCGAGTCGGACACGCATTCGCATGACCATAGACGTACTTGTATACAAGGATTTCCTCAAACGGTACCTGCGGCGGTGGGATCGAGTCGGCCTAGGAGGAATTGGTGCTTTGGTAGCACGGTATTGGGACCCTCATTCGGGCTCGCAACCTGGTGAAGGGCACATCCCATACCCTATGAAGTCCTATATGGCACGTCAACATAGTGCACAACCACCAGTAGTCTTGTAGTCAGGATGCATGCTAATGAATGTTTTGTGCAGACAGAGTAAGTATATCATATTATTCTGTATTCTTATGCAGGTATGCGGAGTCGGATATCGGTAAGAAATCACTTAACGTGGTAGATGCAATTTATGTTGGTTGAATGGTCTGCTTAATCATGCTAAACAAGAAAATGTTATGATGATGCCTTTAAAAGAGAACTCGATGACATGCTCAACATGTTAAATGAAATATGCTGGAATGTTGCCTTGCTAAAACAATACCTATAACATGTTTGGCTCATGTTAACTCAATGTTGCTTAATAGATGCCCCGAATGTTCACGAACTTGATAACACTAAGTATGTTTCATTGTTGCCTTTACATAAGAAATGAGATAATAAGTTTACATGCTTCACTATGATTATTGTCCATGAATTGTAAACTGGTGCTAGGCCCCAAGTAGAAAGATCATTCTATTGAATGCTTGCTAAAATTGACCAGTTAGTGTTGGTTTAGGCGAGTGGGTTGGATTCTGCTCGCCAGTACATAGATGATGTGCTGACCCACGTTTTTGTGGGCAGTGCTCAGGCTTGGGATGTTCTGTACACGAAGATTTGCTTGATTGGTCCCGCAGCATCGAAGATTTGTTGGGAATACAGAAGCTCTCCTTGTACAAGATGATGTCTTCTGTTTTAAAGGGCATAATATATGAACATTGTAATCAGTTGTACCAGTGAGTTGTAATCCAATGTATCCAAGTATCAATTGTAAGCTATGTAGCATTGTTCAGTTGGCTTTCAATGTAAAGTGGGATTGGTTGTAAGTATTGTACTTCAATACAAGTCTTGTACTCTTCTTCAATTATCAATAAAGAGAATAAAGTTCTATATATCTCTGTGTGACTTCAAGTTATCCTTTTGTCTCTGCTGCTATAAAGAAGTGATGTACTTCTATTCAATGAGAAAGATTGTCCTCACTAACTTCAATTTATCTGCTTCTGCAGCTGCAATGTGTTCCTATTTGAAGAAAATCAATTATGTACCATTTTTGCCTTGTACAAGTACAATACCAGACTTGTACGGCATCACGCCCAAGCGAGGACGATCGATTCCAAGAGATAAAATATGTGATTAAATGACTATACGAATCGGACATGACAAATTGGTATCAGAGCACGGCTTTACGTCCTTGGTCTCTTCTTTGATTCATTTCAAATCAAAGTTGCATCGACGATTAACCAAAGTTGCTTCCGCGATCACTCAACGTTGCTTCCGAGATTAAATCAAAGATTGCTTCCGCGATTATGTTGTTGTTGTTCGGTAATCATCCTATGTTGTTTGTGTTTGAAAGTTTGTTGACCCTCTTGGCTACTCACTGGATGTTCCATACAATAAGTCTATATACATTGTGATGCCCCTGAATGAATGATTGTTGTTGGTTTGGACACAAATAACCCAACAATGACTCGATGCCATAGTATGCTATAGTATGAATGCTGCTTGGAATGGTGGGAGTAAAGAAAAGTGGCTATGTATGCCGTAACAAGTTGAGAATTTCATGTGATGTTGGAAAAGATTTAGGAGTGAATAATTGATGGATGAGTTCAGCAGAACTAGTGAGTTGACCCATATGTGCTCGCTAGTGCTTTTGAGACCCTAAGAATGTTGGCTTGTGATATTGAGACCCGAGATGTTGGCTAAGTGTTGTGATTATCATAGATCATGAATGTCCGGAATAGAATTGGATTGGTATCGTTTAGGATGGCTTCGTTTCTGAGTGGTATATTGCCTCTACCACCTCAGAACGAGATGTTTGTTGACCCTTTCCATAGGATAGCAATGAGACTATCTGTGGGTACTGGGTAGTACCGAGACTTAGCTGGGAGTCATATATTGTTGCTAGATGACTCGAGTGTCCCTTGACGGTGAAGTTATGTTGGGGCGAGATTGTCGGAAATTGTAACCGGTGGCTTGGTTAGAAATTGTTTAGTCGAGTGATGACTCAGACTAGTAAGACCGTTAGTATGCTATGGGTAAATGAATTTGGCTAGAGAATGTTGTGGCTTAGAACATCTGAATGTTGACTTCGATTGGTTGGATGTAAATCAAATGTGGCTAATACAAAGTTGGTTGCGTAGCTGGAAGTTTTAGAAATATTGTCTGAACCAAAAAATATTAGAGATTTGTGCCTTGACCCTAAGGTGTAATAGATGTTAAACCATCTAGATCACCAAAGGATAGTAGTTGCCTATGTGCATGGATGCTGAGGAATTTAATGGAATTAGAAAAGTAACAAGTAGCAGCCCTGAATATTTGTGTTGCATAGAGAATGGTTAGTTGATACATGAATTGTCGGATTGAATGGAATGAACTACTCGACCCTTGCTGCATGAGATTTAAGAATGCCCATAAGATAGTTTGATGATTGAGAAACGAATGGGATTGAGAAATTACAAACGTGTTGGATAATATCGGTATATGTGACTGTTGGTTGGGATATAGATTGTTGGCTTATGACTTGGTGGTGTGACTCTGTCATACAGATCGAATAGTATGATTCCATAGTTATGTTAAGACTATCGGAACCGATGACCCTTGAATAGTTAGCCTCGGCTTATGGGTTCGTGTGAGTACAAAGGATTTGAAATAGAAATTGAATCATTGGGAATTTACTTGATGGATTATTACAACGATGAAAATCGTATGTCAGGATTGGGATTGACCGTAATGTTGATAGATCTATCTTAATCGATCGTTGGGTCAGTCTAGAATGAGCCTCTATGGGAATTATTTTCCTTTAGGAAGACCCTGGATAGATAGACTTGACCCTAGCGACCAGTTGATGACTTACCAATTGTTGGCATAGCCAACAATGGCGAATAATTATTCAGACTAAGTGGATACCCATAGGTTTGGGTAGAGTCCTTTATAACTGTCGGTTGCTTGTTGGCCTGAGAATAAGAAATTTATATGATCCCTAGAAGCCGTCCACGTCACGCCCCGATTCGTAGTCATTTCTTCACATATTTTATCTTTTGGAATCGATCGTCCTCGTTTGGGCTTGATGTCGTACAAGTCTGGTATTGTACTTGTACAAGACAAAGATGGTACATAAGTGATAATCTTCAAATAGAAACACATCGCAGCGACAGAAGCAGACAAATTAAAGTTAATGAGGACAATCTTTCTTATTGAATAGAAGTACATCACTTCTTTATAGCAGCGGAGATAAAAGGATAACTTGAAATCACACATAGATATATAGAACTTTATTCTCTTTATTGATAATTGAAGAAGAGTACAAGACTTGTATTGAAGTACAATGCTTACAACACATCTCACTTTACATTGAAAGCCAACTGAACAATGCCACAAAGCTTACATTTGATACTTGGATACAATGAATTACAACTCAATATACCGACTTGGCTTACAACTCACTAGTACAACTGATTACAATGTTCCATACATTATGCCCTTTATAAACAGAAGACATTATCTTGTACAAGGAGAGCTTCTGTATGCCCAACAAATCTTCGATACCGTGGAACCGGTCAAGCCAATCTTCGTGTGTAGAAAATCCCAAGCACGAGCACCTGCCCACAAAACGTAGGTCAGCACATCATCTATGTACTGGCGTGCAGAATCCAACCCACTCGCCTAAACCAACACTAACTGGTCAATTTTAGCAAGCATTTAATAAAATGATCTTTCTACTTGGGGCCTAGCATCAGTTTACAGTTCATGGACAATAATCAGAGTGAAGCATGTAAACATATTCTTAGTAGCATTTATGTGGACATATCATTATAGCATTCTTGGTGTTATCATGCAAAGGCATCATTGAGGCATCGTTAACATTATCAGCCTAAACATGTTATGACAATTCTCACTTCAAGCATCACTTAGCATGTATATTATATTTGAGCAATACTCATAGCAAGGCATCTTTCTAGCATACTGAATTTAACATGTTAAGCAGGTTCTCATATTGAAAGACTATGCATAGCATCATTTACTTGGCACGTTAAGCACGCAAGTTAAGCCAACACATATATTGAGTATATCACATTTAAGTGATTTCTTACCGATAGCCAACTCCCTTGTACCTGCATAAAAATACAGGATAATATGATATACTTACTCTGTCTGCACAAAACATTCATTAGCATGCATCCTGACTACATGACCACTGGTGGTTGTGCACCATGTCGACGTGCCATATAGGACTTCATAGGGTATGAGATGTGCCCTTCACCAGGTTGCGAGCCCGAATGAAGGTCCCAATACCGTGCTACCAAAGCACCAATTCCTCCTAGTCCGACTCGATCCCACCGCCACAAGTACCGTTCGAGGAAATCCTTGTATACAAGTACGTCTATGGTCATGCGAATGCATGTCCGACTCGATCGTGTTCGAAGTCGCATGATAAAATAATAAGATAAGTAAAGGCAACAGTTTATTATCTCATCTTTCTAATATTACCACCTGTTCACTTGGTGATCTCAAGGATCCCAAGCCTCATCATTCTCATTGCATCAATCATTACAACATTTCTCATATCATTCCTTTCTAAGAGGAACAAGTAATATTCATTTATCTCGATAGGACCTGTAGCATTTCATTCATATCATAGGGACGATATTCCTTCTTTCATTGCTTATAAGGAAACAGACAACAGCAACAGTTGTGGAGAAGGTACATGATTCTAGTGTTTCATTCAGTTCATTGGGTCGATAGCATAGCCAGTTCATTTCTTATTCTGTCATTCCTAAGACTTCTCATTATTCAAGTATTCATTGCTTAAACAATATTAACCGAAGGGACGTTATCAATTCATTTCAAGCATCAAGTCGCATTAGCAGTTTAAGTGTGATTTCATTCGGTAGTTCAATAATTCTTAGCATAAGCATCTCTATTACTCAGCAACTAAAACATGGTACATTTAGGGACAATTCATAGCATCACGTTATTTCATTTATTAAGCATGCAGGAATAAGGAGGAAGGAGGACAGTTCCACTTGCCTGCATAAAAGGGTCTTCTTCTTCTGGTTGCACACATTCCTCCTAAGCGTAGCTCCACCAGCGAGCCACGTTCCAACACTTAATTCGTCTAGCCAGCTAAGAGAGACTGCATCAGTCTCAACTCTCTTGATTACCAACACAAGTCACGGTCCAACTTTCTGATTCCATCCAATAAGCCAACCAAATGCCTCACGCAGAGCGGGGCATTACATAATATACCACTCAGAAAAAGTTTCGTCCTCGAAACTTAGGAAAACAACTCATCTACTAGATTCACTTAATCACAATGAGTTACTCATTCAGCTTCAATTCAATATCCATTTCAGCCCACTCGGTCATTTCGAAATAGCTATCCAGCTGTATCATTTTAATCCATCAACGATCCAATCCATCTTTCTCTTTTCCAAATACTTACAACATCTCATTGATTCACCAACATTTTCCTTGCATTCTATCTTGGTCACAACATATCACTTCGTTTGGATCCATACACATATTTCAGGCGTCCCCAAAATATATGTATTTCAGCCAAAGTCCGCGCTAGTGCGATAAATTCTCCCAATAATGTTATCTCAGTCGTAATCTATCACTTCGGCTAGATCCATACACATATTTTAGGCGTCCCCAAAATATATGTACTTCAGCCAACTTCATGATAGCGCGATTCGATCAGCCACGATACAACTCTCTTTCCCAAATCTGACCATATTTTTCACCGAGGCAATTCATCTTTTCTAAAAGATACAATCCGACATCACCAACTATCGATTACTCAGGTCAGGGTATAGTTCTATGCAACAGTCAAGGTTAATCCAACTACCCAACTATAGATACCGATCCAACATTTTCGTCATGAGCAGTCAATTATATCTCATGGATTCATTCACTACTCGATACATACAACTCAAATCTCATCCCACGATTCTAGTTCCCGCTATAGGCCGACACATAATCCTCAAGGGTCAAACATCTCTAAAGCACAAGTTGAAGCATACATATAACATATCATCCTTAGGTCATACTCATCACCATCTCTCGTTCAATGCCACAAGGTTATCCTACGGTCGTCAATGGTCACCCTATTATTCGGTCAAGTCTCTATGGTTAGCTATACCGACAGCTAAACCTAATCATTTAGGTGACTCCCCTAGAGTAGACGGCTTCTAGGGATTATATAAATTTCTTATTCTCAGGCCAACAAGCAACCGACAGTTATAAGGGACTCTACCCAAACCTATGGGCATCCACTCAGTCTGAATAATTATTCGCCATTGTTGGCTATGCCAACAATTGGTAAGTCATCAACTGGTCGCTAGGGTCAAGTCTATCTATCCAGGGTCTTCCTCAAGGAAAATAATTCCCACAGAGGCTCATTCTAGACTTATCCAACGATCGATTAAGATCGATCTATCAATATTACGATCAATCCCAATCCTGACATACGATTTTTATTGTTTTAATAATCCATCAAGTAAATTTCCAATGATTCAATTTCTATTTCAAATCCTTTGTACTCACACGAAACCATAAGCCGAGGCTAACTATTCAAGGGTCATCGGTTCCGATAGTCTCAACATAACTATGGAATCATACTATTCGATCTGTATGACAGAGTCACACCACCAAGTCATAAGCCAACAATCTATATTCCAACCAACAGTTACATATACCGATATTATCCAACACGTTTATAATTTCTCAATTCCATTCGTTTCTCAATCATCAAACTATCTTATGGGCATTCTTAAATCTCATGCAGCAAGGGTCGAGTAGTTCATTCCAGTCAATCCGACAATTCATGTATCAACTAACCATTCTCTATGCAACATAATTATTCAGGGTTGCTACTTGTTACTTTTCTAATCCCATTAGATTCCTCAGCATATATGCACATAGGCAACGACTATCCTTTGGTGATCTAGATGGGTTAACATCTATTACACCTTAGGGTCAAGGCACAAATCTCTAATATTCCTTTGGTTCACCGACAATATTTCTAAAACTTTCAGCTACGCAACCAACTTTGTATTAGCCACATTTAATTTACATCCAACCAATCGAAGTCAACATTCAGATATTCTAAGCCACAATATTCTCTAGCCAAATCCATTTACCCATAGCATACTAACGGTCTTACTAGTCTGAGTCATCACTCGACTAAACAATTTCTAACCAAGCCACCGGTTACAATTTCCGACAATCTCGCTACCCAACATAACTTCACCGTCAAGGGACACTCGAGTCATCTAGCAATAATACATGACTCCCAGCTAAATCTCGGTACTACCCAGTACCCACAGATAGTCTCATTGCTATCCTATGGAAAGGGTCAACAAACATCTCGTTCTGAGGTAGTAGAGGCAATATACCACTCAGAAACGAAGCCATCCTTAAACGATACCAATCCAATTCTATTCCGGACATTCATGATCTATGATAATCACAACACTTAGCCAACATCTCGGGATCTCAATATCACAAGCCAACATTCTTAGGGTCTCAAAGGCACTAGCGAGCACATATGGGTCAACTCACTAGTTCTGCTGAACTCATCCATCAATTATTCACTCCCAAATCTTTCCCGACATCACATGAAATTCTCAACTTGTTATGGCATACATAGCCACTTTTCTTTACTCCCACTATTCCAAACAGCATTCATACTATAGCATACTATGGCATCGAGTCATTGTTGGGTTATTTGTGTCCAAACCAACAACAATCATTCATTCAGGGGCATCACAATGTATATAGACTTATTGTATGGAACATCCAGTGAGCAGCCAAGTGGGTCAACGAACTTTCAAACACAAACAACATAGGATGATTACCGAACAACAATAGCATAATCACGGAAGCAAACTTTGATTTAATCTCGGAAGCAACGTTGAGTGATCGCGGAAGCAACTTTGGTTAATCGTCGATGCAACTTTGATTTGAAATGAATCAAAAAAGAGACCAAGGATGTAAATCCGTGCTCTGATACCAATTTGTCACGCCCCGATTCGTAGTCATTTCTTCACATATTTTATCTCTTGGAATCGATCGTCCTCGCTTGGGCGTGATGCCGTACAAGTCTGGTATTGTACTTGTACAAGGCAAAGATGGTACATAAGTGATAATCTTCAAATAAAAATACATTGCAGCGGCAGAAGCAGACAAATTGAAGTTAATAAGGACAATCTTTCTTATTGAATAGAAGTACATCACTTCTTTATAGCAGCGGAGATAAAAGGATAACTTGAAGTCACACAGAGATATATAGAACTTTATTATCTTTATTTATAATTGAAGAAGAGTACAAGACTTGTATTAAGTACAATACTTACAACACATCTCACTTTACATTGAAAGCCAACTGAACAATGTTACAAAGCTTACATTTTATACTTGGATATAATGAATTACAACTCAATATACCGACTTGGCTTACAACTCATTGGTACAACTGATTACAATGTTTCATATATTATGCCATTTATAAACAGAAGACATCATCTTGTACAAGGAGAGCTTCTGTATGCCCAACAAATCTTCGATGCCGCGGGACCGGATCAAGCCAATCTTCGTGTGTAGAAAATCCCAAGCACGAGCACCTGCCTACAAAACGTGGGTCAGCACATCATCTATGTACTGGCGAGCAGAATCCAACCCACTCGCCTAAACCAACACTAACTGGTCAATTTTAGCAAGCATTTAATAAAATGATCTTTCTACTTGGGGACTAGCATCAGTTTACAGTTCATGGACAATAATCAGAGTGAAACATGTAAACATATTCTTAGTAGCATTCATGTGGACATATCATTATAGCATTCTTGGTGTTATCATGCAAAGGCATCATTGAGGCATCGTTAACATTATCAGCCTAAACATGTTATGACAATTCTCACTTCAAGCATCACTTAGCATGTATATTATGTTTGAGCAATACTCATAGCAAGGCATCTTTCTAGCATACTGAATTTAATATGTTAAGCAGGTTCTCATATTGAAAGACTATGCATAGCAGCATTTACTTGGCACGTTAAGCACGCAAGTTAAGCCAACACATATATTGAGTATATCACATTTAAGTGATTTCTTACCGATAGCCAACTCCCTTGTATCTGCATAAAAATACAGGATAATATGATATACTTACTCTGTCTGTACAAAATATTCATTAGCATGCATCCTGACTACATGACTACTGGTGGTTGTACACCATGTCGACGTGCCATATAGGACTTCATAGGGCATGGGATGTGCCCTTCACCAGGTTGCGAGCCCGAATGAAGGTCCCAATACCGTACTACTAAAGCACCAATTCCTCCTGGGCCGACTCGATCCCATCGCCGCAGGTACCGTTCGAGGAAATCCTTACATACAAGTACGTCTATGGTCATACGAATGCGTGTCCGACTCGATCGTGTTCGAAGTCGCATGATAAAATAATAAGATAAGTAAAGGCAACAGTTCATTATCTCATCTTTCTAATATTACCACCTGTTCACTTGGTGATCTCAATGATCCCAAGCCTCATCATTCTCATTGCATCAATCATTGCAACATTTCTCATATCATTCCTTTCTAAGAGGAACAAGTAATATTTCATTCATCTCGATAGGACCTGTAGTATTTCATTTATATCATAGGGACAATATTCCTTCTTTCATTGCTTATAAGAAACAGGCAACAGCAACAGTTGTGGAGAAGGTACATGATTCTAGTGTTTCATTCAGTTCATTGGGTCGATAACATAGCCAGTTCATTTCTTATTCTGTCATTCCTAAGGCATCTCATTATTCAAGTATTCATTGCTTAAACAATATTAACCGAAGGGACGTTATCAATTCATTTCAAGCATCAAGTCGCATTAGCAGTTCAAGTGTGATTTCATTCGGTAGTTCAATAATTCTTAGCATAAGCATCTCTATTACTCAGCAACTAAAACATGGTACATTTAGGGACAATTCATAGTATCACGTTATTCTATTTATTAAGCATGCAGGAATAAGGAGGAAGGAGGACAGTTCCACTTGCCTGCATAAAAGGGTCTTCTTATTCTGGTTGCACACATTCCTCCTAAGCGTAGCTCCACCAGCGAGCCACGTTCCAACACTTAATCCGTCTAGCCAGCTAAGAGAGACTGCATCAGTCTCAACTCTCTTGATTTCCAACACAAGTCACGGTCCAACTTTCTGATTCCATCCAACAAGCCAACCAAATGCCCCACGCTGAGCGGGGCATTTACACATGCCCCCACCCATGTGACTCGCGCATAAGACGAGCGCACGAGCGCAACAACAACGCACAAAACATCATACGTCGATGTTGACGTGGTAAGTGCAAAGTACGCCAACAAAATGTTACTTTGTGCCCTAGAGTCCAAGCCCGAGTCCGAGTCCTAGCCCGAGTCCGAGTCACTAAGCCCCTTCAGGATTTAGCTCCTAAGGGAATAATCTTATGAGCATGACAAAAAGCATAAATGCTTCCTTTGTGGAGTTTAATCATTTTTCCATTAGAAAACATCCCACATGGCATCCATGTGCCCCAACACACCCCATATGCATACATCAACAGAAGTAAAGCTTTATATTGAGATATCCATTTCTTGGTGTGAGCAATATGGGACTATTATTTCTAGTTACAAAGGCAAAACACCAACAATCCTGCATATATGGGTTGAGCGTTTCCTACAGTGACTGTCCATCATGCATTAGGATAGATGTCACTTCGCCTTGAATATTCCTGCATGGATTAAATAATAGCATGATACATGAATGAACTAAACCTTAAATTCTGTACCATAACTGTAATTCTTTTCACTCATATAATGACATCGACTGTGCTTTTGGATGCAAATTAAAGTCCATGTGCATGTCCGTCTGATTTTGGTGTATCTATATTGGGTGTCTACAAGCTTTCCCTCAAGATACGACATATCTCTTTCCATACACTCTAGGAGAGTTCTTTTAAAGAGTCTTGGCATAAAGTCTTTCGTTTCCTTGCGGTGCTACACTGCTATGACATGGCTCAAAGCCGACGCTATACCTCATCATGGTGTCATACCACTATAGCATGAGGACCCAGTCTCTTTGTAGTGCCAACCTACCCAACATGAAGCCTTTCTCTTCCTTACGTTGTTACGCCTTTGTGATATGGCTCGCGAAGCCGAGGCTTTACCCTTTCTAGGTACCTCTTGTTGGTGTTACACCACTGTAACATGAGGTCACCGGCCTCTTTGTAGTGATGCCTACCACTCTTCATTCTACAGCATTATGCCACTCGCCTATGTGCGATGCTCTGTCGCTGTGATATGGCCTAAAACCGAGACTTTACCCTTACAAGGTACCTCTTGATGGTGTCACCCTACTGTAGCATGGAGTATTACGCTCTTTTGTTGTATTGTGCCACCTGTGCTTCCTATAAAGCATGTCGGACATTCAAAATGCTCAAGAACTCATACGACTTCCAAGCCATCCTCCCACAGGACTTTGTTCTATACAAAGAACAAATACTAGACAACATTTGTTTTGGGTGCGTAACCCCTCAATGTCTCAAAGGATTACCCACTGCTCCTGATATTTTTCCAGTCAATAGTCCTTCTTTGAACCAAAAGTTGGATGCCTAGTAGATTTATCTTTGCTAATAGCATAAAAGTTTATGGTAGAACAATGACATAATATCATAATGTCTTCAAGCCCATTTTTCTGGCTGAGTTTTCGACCAGCTGACACTTGAGACCTTTCGTGAAAGTATCCACTAGATTCTCCTGGCTCTGAATATCAACCACAACAATGACTCCTCTTTCGATAAGACCATTCACCGTCATGTGCCTCAATCGCACAGTCCGCTTCTTGCTATTAAAGAGATCATTTGATGCCACCGCTGTAGTCGTCTGGTTATTGCAGTATATCAGTACTATAGAAGATCATACATGAGTTCTCAAAGCCATTATGCTTCATTTGTTGCAGCTGCTAGCGCATAGAACTCAGATCCCATAGAAGAGTGTGAGAGCATAGTTTACTTCTTCGAGTTCCATGATATAGCAGCTACACCCATGGAGAAGACATATCATCCTGTGGACCGTTTACTTTCTACTTCTCAGTACCAGCTTGCATCACTGAAGCCTTCCACTACTGTTGAATATTCGCAGTAGTGCAGTGCATACTTTTGAGTCCTTTTGAGGTATCTCATTACCCTCTTTATAGCTTTTCAGTGCTCAACACCTAGATTGCTCGTGAACTGACTTAGCATCCCCACGACAAAAGAGCTATTAGGCATTGTGGCAGTAGTTGCATACATCAAACTCCCGATGACCCTTGAATACTCTAATTATCTGACGCTTTTCCTTGGATTTGGCTTAAGCTTCTTGTCACACCTATATGGAGTATCAATCTCTAGAAGATCCGGATACCCATAGTGTGTTAGCATCTTCTCAATATAATGAGACTGTAACATTGTCACTCCATCCCTAGGATAACATTAGCGTCCCCTAAGTCCTTCATGTTGAACTTAGACGAGAGAAACTTCTTTGTCTTCGTGACACATGCTAATTCTGTACCCAAGTGTCGTCTATGTACAGCCAGACAAGAACTCCTCTACTGTCAGCAAACTTTGTATACACACACTTGTCCATCTCGCTGACCCTGTAGCCATTTGATTTTAACTTTATCAAACTTCTCATGATACATCTTGGAAGCTTGCTTCAGACCATATAAAGATTTTACCAACTTGCAGACTTTGTATTCAAGATCCTTGACGATAAATCCTTTTGGTTGTTGCATGTAAATTTTTTTTGGTCAAATCACCATTCAGGAATAGGTGTTTTATCATCCATCTGATGAATAACTAGCTTGTGAATTATAATCATAGCAATCAACATCCTGATGGTCGTCATCCGTGCTATTGGAGCATATGTGTCAAAATAATCGATCCCATGTTTATGAGAAAATTTCTTAGCTACCAGCCTTACCTTGAACTTGTCAACGGTTCCATCGGCCTTTATCTTCTTCTTGAACATCCATTTACATCTGATTGGTTTTGCTCCTTCAGGTAGATCGACCAACACTCACGTGTTCATACTCATCATTAATAGTCTCCTTCCAGAAGACAACGTCTCTGGTCTTCATCGCCTCATCATAGGTAAGCAAATCTACTTCCACATGATAGGTGACAAAATCATCTCCGAAGTCCTTTTGTCTCCTCATTCGCATAGATACTGGTTCTGCAAGTTCTGGTTCGACCATTATTTCTGCAACAATAACTTCTTGGACTACATCTTCGTTTGAAGCTTCAGCCTCCTATGCACCCACACTATTCTTCGAAATATTCGCGAGAATAATATTTTTGTGCCTCGCAAATTTGTCTTCAAAAAAATTTGTGTCGCGAGATTCGATGATATAATTTGACTCAATATCAAGAAACCTCCGAGCATTACTTTTTTCTGCATAACCCAGATTGTCTTCGTAGCCCTTGATCCCAGCTTCTGAATATTCAAATCCAGAAGCTTCACATACGCTAGACACCCCCACACACAAATGACATTCAAGTTGGGTTTGACCTTGAACCAAAGTTCATGAGAAGTGACATCGGAAGTTGCACGACACTTTATTCAGAATGAAAGTAGCCGTAAGCACAGCTTCACCCCAGAAGCAATTTGGAAGACCCACAGTTAACAATATTGAATTCGTCATCTTTGTTAATGTTCCATTATTCCTTTCTGCAATACCATTTGATTGGGGAGAGTGCGGAGCAGTCGTCTCGTTGATAATTATATGTTCTCTGCAGAACGATGTGAATCCATGAGACCTATACTCTCCACCTCGATCACTTCTAAGTCTCTTGAGTTGTTGTCCGCTTTGACGCTCGACTTCAGCCTTGAAGTCCTTAAATTTTTCGAATGTTCTATTTTTAGACTTGAGCATATAAACAAATGCGTACTTTGAAAAATCGTCGATGAAGATAACGAAGTACTTTGTCCCGACAGGAATAGAAAATGCCCTAATGTAGCTCTTATAAAAATTTCTTAAGTTATGATACATATGAACGGGCAAAAGCAACCTTTAAATATGACCCGCATACCAATACCTGACTGAGTGACATAGCAACATTTTTCTAACCCCAAAAGTTCCTTAAAATATGGTGACTATTTGGTATATCACCGATTTACCACTCTATAGTTGTTGCTGCAAACGTGCACATATATGAGCGTTATTTGTTGGTTCAACTCCTCCTGTGTTTCCCAACTAAAGGATGGCGTCGGTTTGCACTCAGTAGTTGAAAATGAGCAGTTTCATGAATAACATACGGCCACTTAATCGAAGAGCATAACAACTTGTGACAAATAGCATCTTGTTATATAAAAAAAAATTCGAGTAATACGAACGAAAGTTGACTTAATTTTAAATTAAATGGTTGAATAAATGAAAAATTATAAGACTAATTAGCGTTTAGATCTTGAATTTTATACCAGCTTAGAGTTTAAGTCCTAACATGTAAGTTTAGACCATGTTTTTTTTTTTTGGTTTTTTTTTTCTATTATACCTTTGACATGATAACAAAAGCCAACAACTAACACATGTACTTGAAAATGAGAATATTGTTGGAGTGGGTGGGGTTCCCAACCTATGTGGAGAAGATCCCGGAGTGCGACGAGCGCCGTTCGTGTGTCGAAGAAGCTCGGAAAGTAGGCGACGAAGTTGCTGCTGTTGCTGCTGGAGCTGCTGGAAGCAGGGGATCCGAGTTCGGGCCGAACTCGGTCCCATGGCGAGTTCGGGCCGAACTCGGTCTGGCCGTTCCAGGGTTTGGCCAGTAGGTGCTGGTTGCCCCACACAGAGTTCTGGCCGAACTCTGTGTCGTCGGGGGCTGAAGCGGATTTCTGGATGAGTTTTCATCATTGGATCTAATCCAACGGTCCAGGTTTGCTGCGGGATTAGGGAGTTATATTGGGATTTTCCAACCCTAATTCAAAAACGCAACGCATTGGACAACACAAGTTTGAGAGAGGAAGGAGGCAAGAGTGCCATTACAACTTCGGAGAAGAAGACGGAGGATTGAAGGTCGCTATTCGAAGGAGATCGTGTTCGGGTAATCTCTACTCGTCGTTCTCGCTCTTCGTAGCCTTGTAATCATTGTTCTTATCTCTGAGTGTTGTGGGGATCCGATTTGGATCGGGAGGAGTTTGTAGAGGGTGTAATTCTTCTATTCCATTAGTGGAGGCTTCTCAGGGTTGGACTCCGATCGTCCCGTGGTTTTTCCCGCAAGGGTTTCCACGTCAAAAATTCTCTGTGTCTGCGTGGATTGTTTTGTGTTTGTTTTTGGGTTCGTGCGTTGTATTGCTCGGTCCTCTCGCAGGTACTCTCCGGTTTGGGGAAAGGTTTCCGCGTTTCTTTCCCAACAGAGTGGTATCAGAGCTTTGGTTTCAAAGGGTGTCAGGAGTTGACAGAGGAACCAGAGAGGAGAGATGGACGCGAAGCCGGTGCGCATGGTGAACCTTAATGGCACAAACTATCATTATTGGCGGAGCAAGATGAAAGATTTGCTATTTGTCAAGAAGCTGCATCTACCCGTGTTTGCATCCGAGAGGCCCAGTGATAAATCCGAGGAGGACTGGACATTCGAGCATATACAGGTGTGTGGGTACATACGGCAGTTTGTTGATGAGAACGTGTACAACCACGTTGCCAATATTGAGCACGCGAAGACGTTGTGGGATAAGCTGGAGTCTTTGTACGCGAAGAAGACCGGGGTAAACAAGCTGTTCCTGATCCGGACGATGATGGGTCTGCGGTACAAAGACGGGGCGTCTATTTCGGATCACTTGAGTGAGTTCCAGGGCGTGGTTGACCAGCTATCTTCTATGGGAGTCAAGTTCGACGACGAAGTTCAGGGACTATGGCTGCTGTGTACATTGCCAGACTCGTGGGAGACCGTACGAGTATCTATGATCGCTTCTGCTCCAGAGGACGTGGTCAGTCTGGAGTTTGCCAAGAGCGGGGTGTTGAATGAAGAGATGCAGAGACGTTCTCAGGGCACTTCATCCACATCCCATCACTCATAGGCACTTGTTTCAGAGAGCCGCGGAAGGGGCAAAAGCAGGGGTCCAGGTGGTGGCAGAGACAAGAGCAGGAGGAAGTCCAAGGGTCGTTACGAGGACTCAGAGTGTTACCATTGCGGTAAGAAGGGCCATATCAAGCGGAATTGTTTCGCTTGGAAGAGAGAGAAGAAGGGCGACAAGGGGAAGCAAGAAGAGAACACTATAGCGGTGGCCTCGGTGCATGGAGGCGATGTGATCGTCGTAGGTGATGAGGTCATTACTAACCTCGCCTGCGATGACAATTCTTGGTTGGTGGACTCAGGGGCTTCAGCACATGTATCTCACAATAGGGCACTGTTTGCCACTTACACGACAGGCGACTGTGGCGTGTTGAAGATGGGCAACGGAGATGTGTCGAAGGCGGTTGCCGTTGGAGATGTGCATTTGAGAACGAAGACGGGTGCGGTTCTTATTCTCAAGGATGTTCGTCATGTCCCTGATATCCGTTTCAACCTGGTGTCGGTTGGAAGGTTGGATGACGAGGGATTCTTCAGTCTCTTCGGGAACAGTCAGTGGAAGCTTTCCAGAGGTTCGATGGTGATTGCCAGAGGAAGCAAGAAGTCCGGTCTCTACTATATGGAGGGGAGCGCAGAGGGGGCACAGGAGGTGAACGCAGTCAGTGATGCGTCTACCGAGCTGTGGCACAGGCGGCTCGACCATATCAGCGAGAAGGGGATGAGCTACTTGGTGAACAGGAAAGTGATTCCGGGGCTCAAGTCTACAAGGTTGGAGAAGTGCACGCACTGTTTAGCTGGGAAGCAAAATAGGGTATCTTTCCAAAGTCACCCAAGTTCGAGGAAGCCGGCGTTGCTCGAGTTGATTCACTCGGATGTCTGCGGTCCTATGAAGGTAAAATCTCTTGGTGGTGCTTCTTACTTTGTAACTTTTATTGATGACTGTTCCAGGAAGGTTTGGGTCTATGCCTTAAAGACCAAGGATCAGATGCTGCCTACTTTCAAGGAGTTTCAGGCCTCTGTTGAAAGGGAGACGGGCAAGAAGTTGTTGTGTGTTCGGTCCGACAATGGCGGCGAATACATCGGTCCCTTTGATGCGTATTGCAGAGAGCAAGAGATACGACACCAGAAGACTCCGCCAAAGACACCTCAGCTCAATGGTGTAGCGGAGCGCATGAACAGGACACTGATGGAGAGGGTGCGGTGTTTGCTGTCAAAAGCAAACTTGCCGGGCAGTTATTGGGGTGAGGCTCTTCTCACAGCTGCTTATATTATTAATTTGTCTCCTAGTGCTCCTTTGCAGGGTGATGTGCCTGACAAAGTATGGTACGGCAAAGAGCCGTCATAGAGTCACCTGCGGGCGTTTGGTTGTAAAGCCTTCGTGCATGTACCGAAGGACGAGAGGACCAAACTTGAGCCGAAGACGAGGCGATGCGTCTTTGTCGGCTACGGTCGGGATGAGTTTGGCTATAGACTCTACGACCCAGTGGAAGGAAAGCTCTACAGAAGCAGGGACGTAGTGTTCGTCGAGGATCAGACCATGACCAACACTCAGGATTCCGAGACGCCTTCTGAGGCTGAGAAATTGCCTGAGTTAGAGTCATTTCGCTTCGAGCAGTTTCCAGAGGACATCGCAGAGGATCCAGTTATGGGGGAGCTGGTACATGGAGTTGCTCCCAACCTTGATCATCAGCCTGCTGATGGTGGTCAGGGTGTCCCTCAGGAGGATGAGCATGCCGGAGAGGTAGTTCCTGAAGGGGAGGAGGCTGTCGGTATACAGCCAGCACCAGTGGCTCCACTGAGAAGGAGCGACAGGGATCGTCGACCATCTACGAGATACTCACCGGATGAGTATGTGCTATTGACTGACGGGGGGGAGCCCGAAAGTTTCGCAGAGGCTATGGAAGACGAACACAGGCAGGAGTGGATGGTGGCTATGCAGGAGGAGATGAGTTCCTTGCACACCAATTCCACTTATGAACTGGTGCGGTTGCCAAAGGGCAAGAAGGCTTTGAAGAATCGATGGGTGTTCAGAGTGAAGCAGACAGATGATGCTACTCGCCCTCGATACAAAGCGAGGCTGGTAGTTAAAGGCTACGGTCAGCGGAAAGGCGTGAATTATGATGAAATCTTTTCGCCTGTCGTCAAGCATTCGTCTATTCGGGTGGTGCTAGCATTAGCAGCCAGTTTCGACTTGGAGGTCGAGCAGATGGACGTGAAGACGGCATTCCTCCACGGTGATCTTGAGGAGGAGTTGTACATAGAGCAGCCGAAGGGATTCTGTGAGAAGGGCAAGTCACATTTGGTCTGCCGGTTGAAGAAGAGCTTGTATGGTCTGAAGCAGGCTCCGAGGCAGTGGTACAGGAAGTTCGAGTCGTTTATGGGGGAGCATGGTTATGCACGGACGACGTCGGACCATTGTACATTTGTGAGGTATTTTGCCGATGATGATTTCATCATTTTATTGCTCTATGTAGATGATATGCTATTAGTGGGTCGGAATGCCACTAGGATAGCGGAGTTGAAGCGCCAACTGGGCGCGGCCTTCTCTATAAAGGATTTGGGCGCAGCGAAGACTATTTTTGGGATGGAGATCAGCCGAGAGAGAGAGTCCAAGCTGCTACACTTGTTCCAAAAGAAGTACATTCACCGGGTACTTCAGCGTTTCGGGATGGACGGGTCAAAGAAAGTGAGTTCCCCCCTCGCGGCTCACTTTAAGTTCACTGAGGAGCAGTGTCCATCTACCGAGGACGAGAAGGAAGATATGGAGCGGGTTCCATATGCTTCAGCTGTGGAAAGCCTGATGTATGCTATGGTGTGTACGAGGCCAGATATTGCTCATGCGGTTGGCACGGTTAGCAGGTATCTTTCAAATCCTGGAAGGGTACATTGGAGTGCGGTCAAGTGGATTCTACGATATCTTCAGGGCACTGCTGATTGGAGACTTTCCTTTGGTGGTGACGAGCCGAAGCTGGTTGGGTATACCGATGCTAATATGGCTGGAAATGTAGACACGAGGCGATCGACTTCGGGCTACGTGATGATGTTTGCAGGAGGAGCGGTGTCGTGGCAGTCGCGGTTGCAAAAGTGTGTTGCCTTGTCGACGACAGAGGCAGAGTACATTGCGGCGACGGAGGCTTGCAAGGAGCTGTTGTGGATGAAGAAGCTGTTGCAGGAAAATGGGACTGAAGCAAGAGCAGTATAGTTTGCTTTGCGACAGTCAGAGTGCTATCCACCTTGTGAAGAATCAAACGTTTCATAGCCGGTCCAAGCACATCGAGACCCGGTATCATTGGATATGGGATGTGGTTGAGAAGAAGGACGCGGAGCTTGAGAAGGTTCATACAGATGACAACGGAGCTGATATGTTCACGAAAATTCTACCAAGGGGGAAGTTTGAGTACTGCAGGCAGGTCGTCGGGATGACGACATCCTCCCCATAGTTGTGAAGGGGGAGATTTGTTGGAGTGGGTGGGGTTCCCAACCTATGTGGAGAAGACCCCGGAGTGCGACGAGCGCCGTTCGTGTGTCGAAGAAGCTCGGGAAGTAGGCGACGAAGTTGCTGCTGTTGCTGCTGGAGCTGCTGGAAGCAGGGGATCCGAGTTCGGGCCGAACTCGGTCCCATGGCGAGTTCGGGCCGAACTCGGTCTGGCCGTTCCAGGGTTTGGCCAATAGGTGCTGGTTGCCCCACACAGAGTTCTGGCCGAACTCTGTGTCGTCGGGGGCTGAAGCGGATTTCTGGATGAGTTTTCATCATTGGATCTAATCCAACGGTCCAGGTTTGCTGCGGGATTAGGGAGTTATATTGGGATTTCCCAACCCTAATTCAAAAATGCAACGCATTGGACAACACAAGTTTGAGAGAGAAAGGAGGCAAGAGTGCCATTACAACTTCGGAGAAGAAGACGGAGGATTGAAGGTCGCTATTCGAAGGAGATCGTGTTCGGGTAATCTCTACTCGTCGTTCTCGCTCTTCGTAGCCTTGTAATCATTGTTCTTATCTCTGAGTGTTGTGGGGATCCGATTTGGATCGGAAGGAGTTTGTAGAGGGTGTAATTCTTCTATTCCATTAGTGGAGGCTTCTCAGGGTTGGACTCCGATCGTCCCGTGGTTTTTCCCGCAAGGGTTTCCACGTCAAAAATTCTCTGTGTCTGCGTGGATTGTGTTTGTGTTTGTTTTTGGGTTCGTGCATTGTATTGCTCGGTCCTCTCGCAGGTACTCTCCGGTTTGGGGAAAGGTTTCCGCGTTTCTTTCCCAACAAATATAATGGAAAAAAAAAAGAAAAAAAAATTTAGGATCCAAACTTTCCAATAGAACAAACTATAGCTTAAACTCTAAGCTGATATAAAATCTAGAGCCTAAACGCTGATTAGCCTAAAATTATATCATGGAAGGAATGCTAAGATTATTGTTGAATGTGTAGTAGTATATTCATCATGTAAAAGAGATTTTTGTATACAAATCTTTCTCACTATCATATTGCACCATAAAAAATTGAATTAAAGAAAGACAGTCACGGTAGCAGGGGTGAGCATTCGATCAATTCGGTTCAAACCGAACCGAATAACTGAAAGTCGAATTGGACGAAATCCGAATAAGCAAAACCGAAAACGAACCAAAATTGTCCATAACCCAATCAAACAAAACCGAATTAAAGTGCTTCGATTTTTGGTTTTTTGGTTTATATATATATATATATATATATATATATATATATATATATATATATATATATATATATATATATATATATACCATTCACTATTGCCATGTGGTGAGTAGTGAAGTATATATATATATATATATATATATATATATATATATATATATATATATATATATATATATACTTGAGGTAGTTCGGACTCACCACATGGCAATAGTAAATGGTATATATATATATATATATATATATATATATATATATATATATATATATATATATGGTGAGTCCGGGAGAAGTTGCAGGTTCGAGCAACGGGAGAGTGAGGCACATCTTTCCAAGAGGTTGCAGGTTCGAGCAACGGAAGAAGCACATTTAATTCCATATGGAGGAATAAATGTGAGTGCGAGCCGGATGCGGTGAGATACAAGTGTTGGTACGGGTCGAGCCTGATGCTCATATATATATATATATATATATATATATATATATATATATATATATATATATAAATCCAAAATCGATTGATTGGAAGATTTTCAGTATCCAAAACCGAAATCGAATAATTTTTTTTTTACTATTTTCAAAATCGAAACCGAACCGAATCTCTTATCCGATTCGATTCGATTTTTGGTTTAAAATCGAATAACGCTCACTCCTGCTACGCTAGTGCTGAAATTTGGTCACTTTTTTAGAAGGCTGTAATGCTGAAAGGAATATTTTGCGAACATGACAAGACCACATGGAAACATAGCATTGAGGGAAACACGGTTGGTTTTGCTTCTACTTTTTCAAAATGTTATTTATAAGGGCATATCTAAATTTACTCAGGGCTAGTTCGGATTATGGTTAGTCCTAGTTCAAAAAAAAAATTATTCAGGACAACCCAATTTTTTACTATTTGGGCTGTTCCAGCATCCCCTCCCCCCCAAATTCAAATTTTGAGTTTCATTTCAACATTTCACTCTCTCTTCCAAAATCCTAGTTTCCCTCTCATATTCTTCTTCTTCTCCTCCTCCACCATTCCCCCCTCCCCAAGTTACATCTTCTTCTTCATCTTAAGGGCCTGTTTGGTAACCCGTATTTGGAGGTGGAATTTGATTTTTTATGGATTTGGAAAGAAATCTATGGAATCCTATGTTTGGTTGGAGATGGATTTGGATACGGAAAGTATGACAAAATCCATAACTTGGATTTAGTTGGATTTGGAAGAAAAAAAATAGTTATTCTTTAATAATTTTGTTAAAATATTTATTCTTTAATAATTTCGTTAAAAATTAGTTAATTAATAAAAAACTAACTAATAGTTAGTTATCATAATTATATTCTAAGTTAATAATTTATTAATTAATAATTTTATTATCTAATAATTTATAACAATCCTAATTAATAATTTATTACTTTATTAATCATAATTATAATAATTTTATTAATCATAACCATAATCTTAATTAATAATTTATTAATTAATATCCAATTATAATCATAATTAATAATATATTAGTATTATTATAATATTAATTAATAATTTGTTAATAATTATTTTATTATAATCTTAATTAATAATATTTTAATCACGATTAGAATCATATTTTATGATAATTTAATTAATAATTTACTAATCATCATTATATTAATTTATAATTATTATTTTTAAAATATTTAATTTATAGTTAATTAAAAACTAACTAATATTTATTTAAAAATTAACTAATCGTTAATTATTAATTATTAATTATTAATTATTAATCATTAATTATGAATTTTATAATTATAATAAACGTTATTTATTTTTATTAATCGTTAATTATTAATTACTAATCATTAATTATAATTTATAATTATTAATCGTTAATTAAAAATTATTAATCGTTAATTATTAATTATTAATCATTAATTATAATTTATAATTATTAATTATTAATCGTTATTTATTTAAAAATTAACTAATCATTAGTTATTAATTTTATAATTACTAATCATTAATTATAATTTATAATTATTAATCATTAATTATTAATTATTAATTTTTAACTATAATTTATAATTTATAATTTATAATTATTAATCGTTATTTATTTTAAAATTAACTAATTGTTAATTATTAATTTTATAATTAATAATAACTAATCGTTAATTATTAATTATTAATCGTTAATTATTAATTTTATAATTAATAATAACTATAATTAATCATAATTAATTAATAGCTTAATTATTGATCATGACTATAATTTTGTTATTAATCATAAATCCAAATCCTATGTTTTGTTGGAGTTGTATTTGGACTTGGATCCATGATTTGGATTTGGATTTGAATTTTGGATTTCCAAATCCAAATCCAAAATCCAAATCCATTTACCAAACAAGCTCTTAACCCCTTCTCAAGCTCTCATTCTCAATTTTGATGGCACCCAAAGGCTCATCACAAACAAGTCACAAACCCTAATACTTTCTCTCTCTCTCTCTCTCTCTCTCTTCTCAAAACTCTAGTTTCCCTCTCATATTCTTTTTGTAATATTTATTTCCAAAACGAAAATTTCACTGAAAGCATAAAATATATATAAAATTATATATAAAGCACAATGTTCTGTACAATTGCATATGGAGCATAAGAACGCCCATCCGAAGGACGTTTTAAATATGAATTAATTTTGACGTCCGTTATAAAAAAAATAAAAAAATAAGGAAAACGTCCATCCGAAGGACGTTTTCCTCTGCTTACCTGTCAGCCTCGACTGCCGCACCTGTCCCCCCTCGACTGTCGCGCCTGTCAAAAAAATTATAAAAAAACCATCCGAAGGGCATTTCCTGCTTACCTGTCGTCCAGACTTTTTCTGCTGAGGCATTCCTTCAATAGCAATTCTTTCAATTAAATTAATCTCTCTCTTGCTCTCTCTCAGCTTTCGTTCTAAGTTTTTTTTTTCCCTCGGAAAGGATAAAGAAAAAAAAAACCAACAACAAAATGGGACTTGAGGTCATATCGAGCCCAGTCCAGTCAAACTCATTGCTGGCACTTGAACAAAATGGGACCAACCCCTTTTTCCACCGGATTTCTGTGACCCGGAAAAAGGACCCTCTTTCAGGAGGAGCTATGTTTGATTGGGAGGCTGGGGGTGAGGATTCAGGTGCGGTTAGAGTTTGAGAATATTTTGTTAAAGGCTTAGGTGACGTTGATCAATTATAGCTAAGCTGCTAAAGTGTAGAGAACTCAAGTGCACGTGAAAAGCTCGCAAAACGCCGGACGTTTTGGTCTGACATAATTCTGATTCTCTGACGTCGTCAGCGTCGGAGCTGGGTAAAAAAAAAAAAAAAACCGTCCTTCCGATGGACGTCTGACATGATTCCCTCCATGACCCGTCTTCAACGCCGTCAATACATTTAAAAAAAACAAAAAAAAAAAAGCAAAACGCCATTCAGATGAACGTTCTGATGCTTCAAATGAAATTTTTTGAAACTTTGTGCTGTATATACAATATATAATAATATTAGTGCTTTACATGAAAATTTTCGTTTCCAAAACCCAAGTGTACATTATCATGATGGAAAACATATAATGTAATATTTATTTCAATTATTTATAAACAATTTCATGATTGAAATAAGCCCTACAACATTCGGACAAGTCGACTTTAGGACTGACATAGTTTCTGACAGACCTAGATATTTCTAGGACTGCCAGAAATTGTGGTAGTCCTGATGTACAACAAATGCATTCGAGGACTGTCACAATTTCTGGCAGTCCTACAAGTATTAAGGACTGCCAAAAATTATGACACTCCTGATGTACAGAAAAATTAACATCAAATTAGACTAGTTCTGAATAATTTAGGATGTATCCTTATAAACAACCTTTCAAAAAGCAGCCTCCATTTCCTACTTCAATAAAAGTCCTGCTGCTTAGACAAGACTAGATGGAATCTTCTTCTTCTTCATCATCCCACACCACCACCACCACCACCATGGACTCGTTTGGAATGACACCCTTCCTTTTTGCCGTTGGCAAGGTCCCTTGCTGATGCCAACATCAACCTTCACATGGAAACTTCAAGGTCTTGTAATGAAGTGGGATGTGATGCCAAGTTGCAATAAAGTCATTCTTGAACTCAAAGCTACAGCTATCTATCGTAATTTTGAGATGTGATGGTCTTCTATGCATGTTTCCCTCTTCCACAAACCTGATTGTAACTGTCGATTTGGAGGCCCTAACTGTCGCTCCCGCCATACAACAATGTAAGAAAACTGCTGTTTATGAGAATTTTTTTCCTTTCTTGTAAAGGGTATTTTAGAAGTTTTTTTTCTTTTTCTTTTCTAGATCTCTTGGATCTGCTACTAGTACATCTACATGATCTAGTATGACCTACTTGGCTCTTGTAGATCTCGTGCAACATTTCTGCAGCTTAGATTTGGAGTAGTTGATTGACCACATGTTAAATGGGTTTTTTCTAGCATGGACACGAACATCATAGTATGAATGTAAACTTCTCCCTCACCTTTTTTTTTTTTTTTTTTTTCTTTTTTTCTTTTTCTCCTGTGGAATACACATCATCCACACCTGGAGTTTGTGTTAGTTGTCAAAATGTAGCTATATTGGAACTTTGTTCAGAATGTCCTTGGGGGTGGGTATTCAGTCTGTATGTAGGTGGAGACTTGTGTGTCTTGTATGGAACCTTCAAGTTATTGATTCATTAGAGATATTTATGAACTGATACTCTCGCTGATACAGCACTGCAAAGAAAGCGGTTCGTGTTTGTTGTTAAGATGCGCAGTTGATTTCTCTTTTGATAACATAACTGATAAACCGATACTCAATGATACATTATCAGAGAGATTTATGAAGGTTATGCATGACATCGAATTTACTCTATAAATGATTGTTGAGAATCATAAGGGACTTTTAGTCCCACATCGATGTAGTATGTAGAGGAGCTAGACTCCCTATAAGTAGTGAAGTAGTCCATCAATAAAATCATCCAACCATTATTTTCTACATGGTATCAGAGCCATAACTCTCTCTCTCTCTCTCTCTCTCTCCACAAAAAACAAAAAAAATCCCCCCCCCCCCCCCCCCCACCCCCCCCCCCCCGAGCAGCACCCCCCCCCCCCCCCCCCCCCGACCCCCCCCCCCCCCCCCCCCCCCCCCCCCCCCCCCCCCCCGACCAGCCTTCCCCCCCTCCCGCCACCCGCCAGCACCCTCCCGCCCCCCCCCCCCTCCTAACCCTAGCCTCTCTTGCAATGGAAACCCTAACCCTAGCTCTAGCAGCCCCATCCAAACCCTAACCCTAAACCTAGCCGTCAAAAAAAAAAAAACAACGGCGTATTTCGAAGACGAGTTGAGATGTCAAATTCTTTATTTGCACCGACTCTGTTCCTAGATTGCGCCGTTTGGAACTAACAAATGTTTATTTTGTTATTCCTCCTTCACATCGGGATCTATACAGAGACTGATCATGTCTTCTCTGGTGTCCTGACGTGTTCACTTTACATGCGCGCGCCGGTGCTGGCCAAGTTAGTAGCGCATTCGTAAAGTCTGTGACGTCGAAGAAGACGACGAAGACGAAGAAGACGACGAAGTTGGAGAAGTTGCCGACTCCGACATCCAAGAAGCCGACGAAAACGACGAATCGGGTTCACAGTTGAAGAAGCCATGGATTCGATCAGTGGCAAACTGACGGCCGACGAGATGAAGGCCTTGGTTGATGATATCTTATCAAAGAGATTAACCGAGGTAACCCCACGTGTGATCCATACTGATATGGATCCGTCCCCTTACAAAATAGGGAAATTAGAGAAGCTGGAGACGAAGTTGGAAGGAACGTCCAACTACTTGAAGTGGTCGCGGCAGGCGATGGACGCTGAAGGGACGTGGCTTGGTTGGCTATGTCACTGGCCAAGCCCAGCGCCAGCCGATCACTCCGCAAAGGAGTTTGCTGTTTGGGAGATTGTCAACAACGTAGTGGCTGGGTGGTTGACTGCCTCATTAACCGACCAGGTGTCGGGCAATGTCGAGGCAATGGAGGCTGCTGCTGATATATGGCGGACTCTAAAAGATATGTACTCCGGCTCCGGCAACCCTATGCGAGTCTTTCAACTGCAAGATGAACTCGATAGGGTGGCCCAAGACGAACGTACCATCTCTGAGTACGCAGCCCTGTTGAAGAAGTACTGGTCTGATCTAGATCATTATGATCCTCTTGGGATGGAAGATGCACAAGTCGAACCGGCATTCGCGAAGTACTTTCAGACGTTCCTGGCTTATATTTCACGGCAGCGTATGATGAAATTCCTGAAGGGACTACACCCTGTATTTGAGCAGACGGAATATCCTCCTATCCCAATCCACGCTTCCGACCTTGGAAGAAGCTATAGCCGTCATGACACAGGAAGAAGCTCGACTGAAGTTGATGCCCAACAAGGGATCCTACCAGGGGGAGCGAGCCGAGGTTGAAAAGTCTGCCCTTGCTGCCTTCAATCAACCTCCATCTGTTGGTGGTGTTTGCCACAATTGTGGTGACTCCGGACATTACATCCGTTTTTGTCCAAAACCCTTGCGAAATCAGTCTACTGATCGAGGACGGGGTCGTGGCGGCCGACGGGGTAATAGAGGAGGATATGCTGGTAGACGGGGAGGACACAAAGCGAATCTGGTGGAGGAAGGGGTAGAGAATCTACTGGCTGAAATAACCCCGCTTGAGAGGGAGTTCCTTGAGAAGTTGCGAGGCACAAAGCTGGTTTCGGCCGACAGTCCTGGGGCGTCTTCGACCTCGGGAGATCCCATCACTTTGCCCAAACCGGCACCGGTGATTCTGCACGTGCTCTTGCATCTTTCCATCAGCCAGGATGGATAATGGATTCTGGGGCATCTCGCCATGTCACGGGATCCCGTGGTGCGTTTCAGGACTATACTCAGCTACCATTGCCGGAGAGTATTCAAACCGCTGATGGTACATCCAGACCTGTAGTGGGTACAGGCACTGTCGCATGCACCCCTTCTATCACTCTAACCAATGTCTTACATGCTCCTCTTTTCCTTAATCTTTTATCCATTAGTGCCATTATACTTGATCTTAACTGTACTTTTCTTTGACATTCCTAAGGTGACTTTTCAGGAGAAGGGGACAGGACGACGACTTGGGACTGGCACATGGCATAAGGGGCTGTGGTATTTAGACAGGACTGGACTGGACAATGCATTGGCATCCTTGGTAGCAGACGTACCACCAGAAGCTTCCTGTCGCAGTGTTGAAGCCGACTTGCTACTCCACCACCAGCGTGTCGGTCATTCATCTTTTCCAGTTATTAGTCGAATGTATCCGTCCTTATATCAAAGGGCTGATAAAGAGAAGTTATTTTGTGATGCTTGTGAGTTAGGAAAACATACCAGAAGCTCGTATGTAAGCTCGGGGATTAGGAGTTCAGCTGCTTTTGACATGATACATTCGGACGTATGGGGCCCTTGTCGTACAACCGGAATTAACGGTTTTCGATGGTTCGTCACCTTCATTGACTGTTATACCCGCGTGACATGGGTCTACCTTATGAAGAATAAAAGTGACGTCCTTGAGGCTTTTCGGGACTTTCATCACGGGTGGAAACACAATATGGCGCTAAAATTAAGTGTTTCCGGTCTGACAATGGGACGGAGTATACTAATAAGCAGGTTGCTGAGTATTTTTCCACCCATGGAATACTACATCAAACTTATGTGCTTATACTCCGGCACAAAATGGTGTGGCTGAACGAAAGAACAACACCTGCTGGAAGTCGCACGGACGATGATGCTGGCTATGAATGTCCCGAAGCACTTATGGGGCAGGCTATTTTGACGGCCTCGTATCTCATCAACAGAATGCCGTCTCAAGTATTGGACTGAAAGACACCATTGGAGATGCTTACTGGGGCAACTACATACACTGTTCCACCAAAATTTTGGATGTGTGCTTTGTCCAAGATAATAGGCCCGGCGTTGGCAAACTGGATCTAGAGCAGTTAAATGTGTCTTTGTCGGTTACACGGCGACTCAGAAGGGATATGCCTGTTGGAGTCCAGTCGAGCGGAAGATGTTTGTCAGCATGGACGTTACATTCAGAGAACTCGAACCATACTATGGTTCGGATGAAGGTTCAGCATTTGGTGACACATCTAACACAGGTGGTGTTCGATGTGAGGGGGAGATAATAAGCCCAAATGTGGTCGTCGGATCGGTTCCGTGTCCGGTTGTAGAAAACTGGACGAAAGGGGGAGAGCACAGTGACTTAGATACAGAGAATGAAGAAGAAGATACATATGTTACGCAGGAGGAGCAGTAGACAAGGAAAAAGGAGCTCCAAGTCTACAAAAGGAGACAACAGAAGTCCAGTACTGTGCCTATGCCGTGCCCTGTGCCTACTATACCAAGTCCCTCGTCTACTCCTGCTCCAACTCTTGAAGATGTTGCCCCCGCACTGAATCACTCGGATTCTGATGCGGATCTCTCCGACTCGGATGGTATGATCTCTCCACCACCTATTGCTCCCTTAAGGAGATCTTCTCGCATCAATGCGGGTAAGGCTCCTAGTCGTTTTGATGATTATGAACATGACATTGCCAACTTCTTGTCTTATTCTAACATTTCTTCGAATTATCGAGCCTTCATTGCATCGTTAGACTCTACTTCGTTGCCCAAGTGTTGGCAGGAAGCAAAGAAAGATCCAAGGTGGAAAGCTGCAATGATGGAAGAACTTGGGGCACTGGAGAAAAATAAGACATGGGAGCTGGTTCCATTACCCAAAGGGAAGAAAGCTGTGGGATGCAAATGGGTGTACACAGTGAAAGAGACGCCAGAAGGAAAAGTAGAGCGGTATAAGGCGAGGTTGGTTGCAAAAGGATTCACACAGTCATATGGCATAGACTATGATGAGACGTTTGTCCCAGTAGCAAAAATGAGCACCGTGAGAACTCTGGTCTCCATTGCAGCGAACTATGGGTGGAAGCTATACCAGCTGGATGTGAAGAATGCCTTTCTTCATGGGGACCTGCAAGAAGAAGTGTACATGGAGCTCCCGCCAGGGTGCTACGCGACGGAATCAAACGGAGGGACGTCGCAAGGAAAGGTGTGTAAACTGAAGAAGTCGCTATACGGGCTCAAGCAATCTCCTCGAGCCTGGTTTGACAGATTCAGAAAGGCTATCACAGGCATGGGATACCGTCAAACAAATGCAGATCATACGGTCTTCCTCCAGCATGCAAGAGGCCACATCACTATACTTGCTGTATATGTGGATGATATAGTAATCACAGGTGATGATGAAGTCGAGATCGCTAAGCTGAAGTCAAAACTCGCGAAGGAGTTTGAGGTAAAGGATTTAGGGGCGATGAGGTACTTTCTAGGTATCGAAGTGTATGAAGGCGAACAGGGAATTGTTCTATCACAAAGAAAATACACATTAGATCTGCTGAAGGAGACAAGGATGCTGGGATGCAAAGCAGCAGTCACTCCAATTGACCAGAAGTGCAAGTTGGGAGCAGAAGGGGAGAGCCATTGATCGTGAAAGATATCAACGACTTGTAGGAGATTGATTTATCTGGGGCACACTCGCCCTGATATCTCATTTGCAGTAAGTGTAGTGAGTCGCTACATGCATGATCCAAGAAAGGGTCATATGGAAGCAGTATTTCAGATCTTGAGATATCTGAAAGGAACGCCGGGAAAGGGGCTATGGTTCAAGAATAATGGACGCATAGAAGTTGAGGGATACTGTGATGCAGACTGGGCGAGCTGCATAGACGACAGAAGGTCTACCACGGGATACTGTGTTTTTGTAGGAGGAAATCTGGTCTCATGGAGAAGCAAGAAACAGTCAGTGGTAGCACGGTCGACAGCTGAAGCAGAATACAGAGCAATGGCTCTGGGAGTGTCAGAGTTGCTGTGGGTGAAAGCATTGCTGACAGAGTTGCAGCTGGATAAGGGAGCACCATTGCGTCTTCTGAGCGATAGTCAAGCTGCAATAAGTATAGCTAACAATCCAGTTCAGCACGACAGAACGAAGCACATCGAGATTGATCGATTCTTTATCAAGGAGAAGCTGGAACAAGGGATACTGAAGATTGACCATGTCCGCTCAGAAGAACAAGTTGCAGACTGTCTGACTAAGGATCTTAGTTCATTAAGTCTGTCGAAGCTATGTAACAAGATGGGGATGATCAATATCTATCGCCCATCTTGAGGGGGAGTGTTGAGAATCAATAAGGGACTTTTAGTCCCACATCGGAATATGTAGTATGTAGAGGAGCTAGACTCCCTATAAGTAGTGAAGTAGTCCATCAATAAAATCATCCAACCATTATTTTCTACAATGATTTAATTAGTTTGTATGTAAGCCAATGATTTAGTTTGTACGTAATAAGCCATCCTTGTGCAGACAATGATTTAGTTTTCATCTGCAGAGGGATGTTTTATAGAGCCAATTTTACAATTTTACAAACATAGTTATATTTTCAGAGCCAATTTTTCAATGTTTGAGACCTGGGTATGTCTATTAAATTGGTTAAGCTGATAATTATTGTTTTACATGGACCTGAACATCTGGATGCTTGATACATTGATGATGCTTGGTACCTGGATGCAGCATACTTGTTGAGCTGTCTCACTACTAGCTCCTCTTATGAAAATAAATATGAAATTTAAATCTTTTCAAGTGGGATAATTAATGCCCAATTAAAATTTGAGGTTATGCATGATACTAGTTGCTTAGATCAAAAAAATTTCTACATCATTTTTTTTTGATGATATTTCCTTCTTGTGATTTTTTTGATCATTTATGTAATACTATTACCAAGGGTGTCATTTTTTATGTGGTTGTATTTGCCAACACTAAAGACATGTACTATACACTATGAAGTATCTCCTATGTATATATTATATTTAATGCACTTCTTTAATCTAATATTACTCTTAATCGATTGCTAATTTGTGTATTGTGTGCACTTCCTTAATGCAGGGCTCACTTAGAAATGCAAGAGAAATTGCTACGGGGTATGATTCCTTGGAGCCATATGGAAATGCAAGAGAAATTGCTAAGGGATATGATTCCTTGGAGCCATATGCAAATGCAAGAGAAATTGCTAAGAGATTTAGACAATGAAGAGTTGGTTGAGAAAATCTGAGTCTAAATCACTACATGTGGCGATGATAAGTAGGAATATGATTCCTTGGAGCCATATGGAGTATGTTCCTTCAAAAACAAACTTTTAGGTTTATGGCAGCCCCTTTTACTTTTGTGAAATGGCCGGAGGTAGTCAACATATTAGTTAACTTTTAGTCCCATGAGGAACACAAGTTTTTAGGTTAAAGGCTTCCCCTTTCACTTTTATGAAATGGCCGGAGGTAGTTAACGTATTAGTTTGATTTTGACAATGATGAGTAGGGTGAATACTGTGAGTCGAAATCAAACATATGGCAATGATGACTGAGTAGGGTGACTCCTCTGAGAAATATGTTTTTTGCCCCTTCACAACCAACTTAGTCCAATCTATTCTTATTATGACTGGAATTTAAAATGATGGGTGAATACTCAGTTTTTTTAGCATCACTGAGTATCACTTGTCTGCAGCATTTGCTTCAGTTTGGCTGCAGCATTAGCTTCAGTTTTGACAGCAGCATTAGCTTGATTTTTTTGACTATCACTGAGTATCCCTTGTCAGTATCAGTTTGAAACAAATTTGATTGCAGCTGCTGCTGTTCTATGTGATGTTTTTGCTTTTCTGAATGATATTTTTGAGTATCCCTTGTCCCTTGTCACTATCAGTTTCAAAAAAAATGATGGTCATTCGGTTTCAGTGGTCATTTGATTGCTGCTGCTGCTTTTCTATGTGATAAGAGATTGAAAATGATGAGTTGGTTGAGAAAATCTGAGCCTAAATCACTACATGTGGTGATAGATGAGTAGGAATATAATTCCTTGGAGCCATATGGAGTATGTCCCTTCAAACACAAGCTTTTAGGTTGATGGCAGCCCCGTTCACTTTTGTGAAATGGCCATAGGTAGTCAACATATTAGCTTTTAGTCCCGTGAGGAACACATGATTTTAGGTTGAAGGCTTTTCCTTTCACTTTTGTGAACTGGCCGGAGGTAGTCAACGTATTATCTTCGATTTTGACAATGATGAGTAGGGAAAATAATGTGAGTTGAAATCAAATATAGCAATGATGACTATGTAGGGTGACTCCTCTGAGCCATATGTTTTTATCCCTTCACACCAACTTGTCCAATCTGTTCTCATTTCTCATGATGACTGGGTTTAAAAATGATGGGTGAATACTCAGTTTACTTACTGAGTATCACTGAGTGTCACTTGTAAGATGTCGATTGAACTGTGCAAAATTGGGACACTTTTTAAAGACAATAATGTTGGAAGGAATATTCTGCTAACATGATCGAACACAGCATGCATGACTAATGGGTTGGTTGGTTTTGCTTCTGCTTCTTCAAAAAGCAGCCTCATTTCCTACTTCCATCAAAATCCACAAGTGGTTCTGCCTCTGCCTCTATATAAATGGAAGGGAAATGAGTATAAGAGTGTAATCAATCATCAGGAATATATATATATTCCCATACATACCATACCTTACCTGTGTGCACGCAGCAATGTGCTCGTCCTTCCTTTTTGTCCTAAAGTAGCATCTTCTTCTACCGTTCTAATTCTACTGCTTCTTCTTCATCAACACACCACCACACCATTTCCATGTCATGTCTGCTCTAGCTATACTACCACCAAAACACAACAATGTAACTGACCGATCTTCTCTCCTCGTCTTCAAGTCCAAGATCTCCCTCGATCCCCATGGTCTAGTCTTTGCTACGTGGAATGACACCCTTCCATTTTGCCGTTGGCCGGGGTGTCGTCTGTGGCAATAGGCATCCAGAGAGCACTAGAAGAAAAAAAAAAGGGCTTTTCTTGACAGTTTATTTATTGACGGTCGTACTTTTCGTTGGCAGGAATCTGTTGGTTGGATGGATTGGCTCACAAGGAAACATAGGGTTTCAAGTTCCCATGGAGCCAGCCCCAAATTGTGGTAAATGATGAAAACCAAGAGATGAGGGGGTACTGTGGGGTGTGTACTGAGATGTATAAGGGGTTTGTAATGGTGGTGGAGGTGGGGGTGGAGGTGGAGCCATGGGTGTTGCTGGTGGTAGAGTTTCACCTCCTCCTCTTGTTCTCATTAACTCCTCCAACATTCTATCGATTTTTGAACTGTTCTCTAACATTCTGTCGAATTTGGAGTTGAGGTTGAGGACTACCTTCAAGAACCAGCAAACGTTCCACCTCGGCGACACTCTGGCGGTCCTCCGGTGATCCTCGGCGAGAGCTCCGGCTGCTCGAGCCGACTTCTCGACTGGTGTGAAGAACCGGTTCGAGTGGCTCTGATACCAAATTGTTAGATCCCTTCCCAAATTGGTTAGGAATTGGTGGAGATCTAACAGTATAAGACATTTTGATGGCAGAAATTGAGAATTGAACACTCAAATTTGTAGAAAGAAACTAGGGTTTTATTGAGATCTATGAACGATTACAACACTCTAATGCTAGAGGAAGAAGAAGAAAGAAAGATTACAGTTGAGTACATTTTCCATAGTTTCTTCTCATGTTTTACATCTATTTATATTGTTCTTTATGCTTGTAAGTTTCTTATGAAACTGACATTACTGGCATCCCTTAAGATAAGATGTCCCAAAGAGCACATGTAAGCACTTCATGTATATGGGCTTCATTAGCTATCTGATTGCTTTCTCTCGATATGTTAGTGACCTTATTGAAGAAGGAAAGGTCAATAAGGAAAAGGTAAGGGCAATGCAGTCCTAGGTGATTCTGCACAGCTGAAGCAGGCCGGAGGAAAATTAAAATTCACTATGTTGTTAAATGCATACAAGTAGTTTGTACACATACCAGTGGTCCAAGTGATCCTTGACCCATAGATAGTCATTAGATGCACATCTGTACATATCCTTATTCAGTACACAATAATTTACTATCCTTGTCCCATATTGTTTCCAAAAGTTTTTCCTTCAACACAAACTCTTTAAGAACGAATCATTAATTGTAAAATGGATGTAGTTGGAACAATTGAACTTAAGGAAACCAGATAATAAGCTTTATTTAAAAATATCTTTGTTGTTCAGAAGATCCTTTACTTGTAATTTGATGTTGTCCAAAATAATATATTTATTTTCTATATCATCATCAAAATCTTTAAATATATGTGCATGTCTGCTATTTAATTCCTCCATATACCTCTCCCAAACAGAGATGTTCAGGTCAAGAGACTGGACCTTGATGTAGTATCTTAAGAACAGTGTCCCCAGGCATTCTTCCAACTTTGAAAGGCATGTGAGACTAAAAATGTTATTATGCAATAAATGAATTCCTCTTCCCAAGCCTTTGAAAGCTATTTACCAATTTTCATATAATCTTATAGATAAGCATTTACCAACCTTGAAAGGCCTGTGAGGATAAGATGGGCAATGTGCACAACTTAACACTGAGATAGGATGATGCAAATAAGATCGCCTAATTTCCCATAAGAGAGAAAGAATAAGAGGAATTTGGATGATGTTGAGAATACAACATCTAGAATTGAGCCTGAAACTCAGGAGCGAGATAATTCTTCTGCTGTGAAGAAACCATGGGTAGTTTAGTCGCATGATCTCTACAATCAGTTTGTTGGTATTGTGAACCAACTCAGAGTTGACAGTAAGTATTTTCATGTCCAAGTTATTAATGCCATATGGAGTTTGTAAGGGAGATTTAAAATGGTCTTTCACGAATTTACATTAAAATCTAATTCTTTGTCACTTGCAGAAGTTGTTCTGAAAAAATCCTCGAGTTGATGAATGTACCTAGGCTCAGAAGGGAAAACGTCGCCTGTCACCTTCAGGTACACAACAAAACTTTCCATGAAATGTTTACCTGTATCTATGTCTTTAATTATTGCTTTAGGACTTATAACAATTGTGAGGAACTTGCTACGAACTTGTATAGCCTCATTTATTCCTTAATTTTTTTTGTTTTAATGATTATGCTTAATAGAACCCGGGGCTTCTCAGTCCAATCAAAGGTCTCAATACTGTTGAACCCTTCACTAAGAAAATACGAGGAAATGAAAGTAGTTTAGTCGATTATCATTCCTGAAGTCTTTAAATCTTAACAATAATTACAAAGAAAGAGTATAACGAAATGAAAATAGCGTCTAACAAAATAATCCTCCCATTTGCCTATGCTTGATCATTACCCAAGCCTACATCGAATCATTTGTTCCAATACTCTTAACAATAATTACAAAGAAAGAGTATAACTCACCATTTGGGAGGAATGTAAATCATCTCACCTTTTTTCCAAAACACAGTCCACAAACTCCAGATCTTCCGCCCTAGGAAATTCTTTAACATTAAGGTTATCAGTGTCAACCTGGAGAAAAAAATGAACATTGTAAAGACTTGGTAAGTAGATTTTAAAGCTACCAACTAAAGGAGAACTAATGACACTGACACAAGATATAATATACATTGTTGGTGTTTTTGCTTGTTGTTGTTTTGCTTTAGAAACTAGAAAAATAGTCCCACATTGGAAAAATCAAATGGATGGTATCTCTATATAAAACTTTGCTTGTGTTGAGAGATCACATGAAGTGTGGAGAGGCACATGGGTGCCATGTAGAGGCATTTTTCTAGTGGAAAGAAGGCTAAACCAACAAAGAAGCATTAATGCTTTTGGTCATGCTCATAGGGATAATTCCTTGTGGAGCTAAACCCCGAAGGGGCTTAGCAACTCGGACTCGGGCTCAAGGGCGTAAACTGGCGTTTTGTTGGCGCACTTTGTACTTTGCACGTTAGCATCGGTGCAGGCGCATTGTGCGCAGTTGATGCGCTCGTGCGCTCGTCTTTGCGCGAGTCGCAGCGCCGGCGCAGTAGGTGCGCAGGTGCTGCGGCGCTAGGCGTGCAGGTACAACGTGTCATGTCCCGACCCGAAAAAATCGCTCGTCCTCGTATCGATTTATCCGAATCATCGTACTCGCTGGGGCGTGATGTCGTACGAGTCTGGAGTTGCATTTGTACAAGTCAAGATGACAAGTTCTCAAATGGTTATCTTTGATTTGATATTAGCAAACAGAAGAAAACAAAGTATACGAAACAATTTTCTTTATTGATAAATGAACTAAGATTACTAAGGCTTTCAATAGCCCAACTGAATATGCCAGATTGGCTACAACACTCAAGTTCTCTCTTGCCCACAAAGGATTTCAGCATTCCATATATCATGCCTTCTATATCTCGGCCGCATCAATCATGTTACATGTCCGTGCGTCAATGCGATCACATGCTTCAAACGCTATGGCATTCCACGCCTCAACGCGATCAAGCGAAGCTTTGCCGCAAGCAGACCATTTCCTGAACCTGCTAGTAAACTAGTGGGGTATTAGTACTTTCGTCCTCGCTGTACTGATCAAAGACCCACTTTAACTAAACCGACATTTAGTAATGAATTGATTCATACAGCATATAATTTAGTTTTTATGTTCTCCTCAGGATCGATTTCATGATATATTCGAAAGTATTAACCAGGCAAGCATGTTATTTTGATTCGCATAAGTAAGCAGGCAACCAATAGCAATCTCGTATTGTTTCGTAACTTCTTACCAACACTGATGCATTCGCCCTTGTACCGACGCAAGGTGAATACGTCTTATTCCTTTCCAGTCATGTTATAAGTGCTCCGTGCAGGATCTATTGTTCCTGCACTTTCGGCCCACTGTTTCTTAACTGTATGAAGGTCGTTGGCGTATTCGCGCCAAAATGGACTAAAGGTGTTTCTTTTTTTCTTTTCTTTTCTCAATTTGGGTAGCCTTGTGCCTCACGGGTTGGGTTGCTATCCCAATAACCGGAGGCTCACCGTTGCATACCAATCCGTGCAGTGTTCACATCAATAACCGGTTGCTAGTCGTCTTAGAGATGTGTGCCCAGCAAAGTTTAACATCCCTCCTAGGCCAAACGGTCCTGGCGTCCCGGCGCAAACCCATTCGAGGGAACACCCGTGCACGGAAGATTATCTTCAATTCATTTCTCAAGTCCATTCGACCATGCAACACGTGTCTTATTCAAACAACCAAACATATCTCGAGTCCGCGACTCAAACTTCGTATCATCTCGTATTTCTCACGTTAACTTTCTATGCTCTCACATTCCATGCTTCGTTTCAAGGTTCAATGGCATCATACCCCAACTAAATGTTCGTCAAACGAACGACCCGAAGGTCCTGAACATTTTCGAGGCATTATGTCACATCCGATAGTTCTGTCACATTCATGCCACAACTGTTCTCTTCGCAATGAAGCCATCTTTTATGATTCTCGTGCACGTACGCACGCTTTGACACGATTGTTCTCTATTCTATGAGTCGTGCATGCGACACCCCTCGATACCGTAATTTCATGTTCTATGCCTTAGTGTTCAATGTATGTTCATTCTCTCCGATTCATGCAACTGAGGCACGCCTCGATAGGTATTCAATGTTCTATAGCTCGTGCACTTAGGCACTCGCGTCGATATAGTCTTTCAATGTTCTAGCATACTAACTCGTGCGCGGAGGCACGGAATGACTCGTGCGTTGAGGCACTTGTCGATACAGTTATCCCATGTTATTATGGCTTGCGCACCGAGGCGCTCGTCTTTGCGATATTCAATGTTCCATAGCGACTCACACATTTGATGTACGTTTCATTTCAATTGTTTTATCTAGTGTTCGACACACACTATGTTCATCTCTCTATCGAGCCACGTCCGTGGTCTTGATAGGTTAACTTAGCATACAACGATATATTTTACTTAGGCATGAAGGAGTAGGAAAGAGAAGTCAAAGTCCTCCCACCTTAAGCCGATACGTCTTGTTGTTTTTGTCGAGCCGATGCGGCTCGATTTTATAACTTGTTGCACGACCAACTCTTCTGACTTGTCCATTCGAACGCTTTGCGCTACGTTGAATTATCCAAGCGATTTGGCCTACCGTGCCTATACTTCAGTCCGTAGCAAGGCGGCAATTTGATTTTGCGGACACCATTTCAAATAAGGCAAAATGTCGACATCTTATATTTCAGCGTAAATGTATAGCCTGCATACGAAACCAACTAAAATCAATACTTGTCCGAATCGGACTAATGCCTTGCGTCGATTCAATTTCTTAGAATCTTCGAGCCGACTCAATGCTTTCTTTCGGACCAACTTAACAGTTGCATTGATTACTCAATGCGTTTCTCGGGTCAACGTAACTCTCTGCATCGATCCGATTCGATGCATTCTCGGGACAAGGTAACTCTTGTATCGATTCGCATCGATACTTAATCGGGTCAACGCGACTCTTCGAGTCAACAACTCAACATAATGCACCGTGCGGAGCGGGACATTACATAATATACCACTCAAAACAAGGTTCGTCCTCGAACCGAAACCAACACTCAGTTCAAGTCTTTTCTAGATCGTTTCACGATCTCGCCCAACTATCGTTGTTTTGTTTCAAACACTCGTGCAAGCTTTTATTAACTTTCAGTCTTTCCTGCAACTCAATTTGAATTCAGTATACAACTTGATTTGGATCGTACACTATTCAAGGCGTCCCAAAAATATGTGTATTTCAGCCAAGTCCAGTAGTAGAAAATTGGAACAAAGCTGACAGGTAAATTTTAATCCTATGCTTGCCATCTCGTACTCTCGATCGGACTTATCTTTAGCGACTGTTCTCAAAATTTTATCACATCTGTATATTCGATACATACGTGATTCATTCAATAAAGTTACTGCATGCGACGCGCTTCAAAATCGCATTTCTTGTTTCGTAAGTTTCGTATGGACCATCAATTCTATGTGTCACGTTGAGCCGTTGCGCATCCGATCGCAACGTTCCTTTGCAATGCCTTGCTGCGAGGCTAGTGCACAGCTGGCGGGGCTGCGGCGCGCAGGCGCTGGGCGCGCAGGTGTCGCGGGCTGCTGCAGGCTTCGCAGCTACACGCGCAGGTTGACGGGCTGAGTGGCTATGGGATGCAGGTGGCGAATGATGTGGTTGGTTGGAAGATTTGAGCGGTTATGGAAAGATTGAGTTAATTGATCAGATCCGATTTGTTGGATTTGAATTTAATTCATTCAAATTTTTCATTATTCGCTCCTATTTTTTCGCAATCAGTTACGGCCAGGATTAGGATTAGAGTTTCGGCCCTTCTCTACAAATACTCTCTTCGTGCCTTCATTAAGGACTTACGCCAAAAATAAAAAGACGAAGAGAGAAGTGTTGCCGCCGCCATTGAAGAACAAAATGAGTTCTTTGAGTTCGTGAAAGGAGGTGACAGCGAGCGTTCCAGAAGTTTTTTAGAACTTGCTGGTTCCTGGGAGCAGATCGCAATCGGACGAATCTTGCTTTGAGCATCGGTGATCTAAATTACCCCAGCAAATTCGTTACATCAACTCCGGTTGAGAGCGATTCTTCATCTCGTTGCATCAACTCTGGTTGAGAGCGATCATTCATCTCATTGCATCAATTTCGGTTGAGAACGAGTATTCATCTATCTCTTAGGAGAACAAATTTTTTGTCTCTATGGAAATAAGAGTTCTTTTATCTTCCATCAAAAGATCTGTTTCGGGAATAACAGTCTCAAAGCAAGATTCAGATCTGATGGAGAACAACCGTGCACAATGTAGTGCCCCGTCCCGTTCAGTCAATCGGAGGAATCGAACTGCCAACGGCGTTCGGACTTTTAGCCTTGCAACGGCTTGCTTGAAGACATCGCTTGGTCGAGGCGACTCCTCGCTCAGGTAGGGTAGTTTCGGTGAACTCGCCTCATCTTAGCCTTCACATAATAGATCGCATATTTTCAACTTCCACAAGTAGGCTTGATAATAAAAGAGACGAATCCACATAGCTAAGGGAATAATCCTGACGGGTCAAATTGAGTTAGAATATGGAAAGGTCCAACGGTCGGCTTAGAGTTGGTGCACGGCGTGCTTTGAAAATGACACTCGGTCCTTCGTCCCGTGGCTTGGGAGAAGGAAAAGTTGGTCTTCGCCACAAAGTTGTAAATTAGCCTAAGTCATAGGCGTCGCCCGCATAAATGCTTCATAAAGCATGTACGGTTCCATCGTCCAAGGCTTGACGCAGCCTTTGCTCGTCGAGGAGTTGTGCGATTAAGTTAGGCTAAGTTTTGTTAGGCTATCGAAGGCATTCTAAGCATTGTCCCGCGTATTCTGCGGTTGTCGATATTACTTGGTTTTACGACCTTAAGGCCCGTTGTAAAGTGTCTTAGACGATAGTTTCACCCAGAACACCAATTGGCGTAAGACACGATGTCACGGACTTAGTGTTTCTAAGGCACGGGTCACGGTTGATTCAGTTGAGTTTGAAAAAAGGGGCTTTCAAATAGTCGTTCCTGAGTTGAATGAACTGATAGGGCAAGAAGAAAGAATGCTCGCGACCATGGGTCGGCGAGGCGGTCTCAGATGATAGAAGTGTTGATATTGTTTCTGAAAGAGATAGTAACATTAGAAGAAGAATGACTGTGTGAGACGTCAGTTCGAGTTGAGTCTTGCATAGTCATTGAACAACTTGTCGACAAGGAGGAGTTTCCACGAGCGGCAACCCTGGGCGCCATGGGACCGCGTCGTCCTGGGGGGAAACACGGTATAGTCGAGCTGGACGAACCGCTCAGGTTATTTGGGAACTTTCAGCGGGGCTAGCTGTCACGTCCCGATTCCGTCGAATTGATGGTCGTCCCCCGGACGTGACGCCGTGCGAACCTAATTTGCGATCGCACAAGGCATAGTCATAAGGTAATCCGAGACACGAGATCTAAGAGAATAAGCAGACAAATTGAAGCACACATTAAGTAAAGAAAATTTTGATCTTTATTGATAATGAACATCATTTACAGACTCCAGTACAGGACTCATGTCGCGCGGGCTACAACATGACTCAATTACAAAAGAGTGCCGATGAGATAGCCGTTCCATACATTGCACACATCCCTCAATATACATCAGAGTATTCCAGTGACTTGGAATGGAGGGACGCTGAGCCATCTTTCTTTGACAGTCGAGAGCCTTCAAAAGTGGAGTTGCGGGGACAAGTCTTCGACGCACGGCCAAAGCTTCAAAATCACGAACGTCGCCGAGCTAGTTGGCGCGTCCTTCCTGATTCGCGGGACCTGCAAAGAGCGAGGATCAGTACGATCACATGTATTGGCGAATGGCTAATTAAAATCCAAGCTCTGCATTTGATTCAAGCAGTTTTATAAACATGTTAGCTAGCTATTTATGTGATCTTTCTAACCATCCTGATCAATTGCATGTCAACATGTTTCGAGGCAAGCATATGAATTAGTAAACATTAAGCAGCTATCAAAATAATCCCGTGTCACGTGCATTAGTTAAGCAGTGAAAGGGTGTGAAGGTCACTGGCAATGTGTCACGACCCGGTCCCAATTACTTGGATCGAATCGGATCATGCCCAGCCTGCACCGTTGATGAGACGGCGGCAGTAAGCTGTATCTTCCATATGCAGGTAATCAACAACTCAATCTAATTTGCCACAATTTTTATTATTCGATAAATTAAAACTTGTTCAGTACAAAGTACAATCATAAAACCACCAACTGAAATAACATTATTTTTAGACAAAACTATCAAACTGGAAAATAGCATCTAAAGATAAGCAACATCATCATCAAGTACGTCATCCTCAGGAAGCACAGCAGGGTATAGCTCAGGGTCATAGTAGCTACTAATCAGTAGCTCTGCATCCTCAATAGAACCTAAAAATATAGTCTCCAGTCAGGAGGGAGCAAGTACAATTCATGATATTTTAACAATTGAAATAATAATGAATTTAAGCATTTTTAAACAATTTGAATATAAATAGTTTTCCAGCAGTTAAAATAGTGTGATATGAATAGGCAATGAATATGACCGGATTGGGTTTGTTACAGTAATATCCTAGTGATATGGTATGGCTTATCCCCGTGTGTATGAGGGGTAAGCTAATACATTCAGTTATACTAATTGGATGTGGTCATATCCACTACACTACTCCCCCAGTCCCCAATAGTTACAGTAGTTACAGTCAATGCTCTCAAAGAGAGTTCCGTGTTGTATCGTGGTTTAAACTTGCATTAAAACAATTATTAAATAATTGTAATCTACCACAAATGTACTTGCCTCAAATTGATTGGACTGGACGGGTCGATACGTCGGGATGGGAAATCAGGTTCTTCCTTGAAATCCTACATTCGGGAAACTTATCTCAGAAAACCAAGGTTGCTAATGATACTATACTAGTTGCAATCTCTAGTTGTGTCCTAGTCAATTTTAGTCTTTATTCAACTAACACAACCAAAACGCGATCATTAGTGCGTTGCAATTAAGAAACATCAGTTTTATATTTAATTTCGAAAAAATTGTATTTATCGGTTTATTTGGAAAAACTTGGTATTTTATAATTATATAATATAAAACTAAGATTTTCTTTTTAATGAGAAATACATGAATTTATATTTAAAAATTATAACTTAACTGCTAAGTGATAAAACATTTATTATTTTTTTCTTTTTAAAATAAAATAAATAATTATCATTTTATACTACGTTCTCATGACCAAAAATCATCCAGAAAATAAAAGAAAACAAAATAAAACCTAAGCTATTACACTTTCTCACAGGAATAAACAATTGGGCTTATGCCCTTTTACAGACCTTTATTACATAAATTAAAATAAGAAGAAAACAATTGTTAGTCTCTAAAAATCCTAAAACTAATAATAAATTAAATAATAGGTCTCAGATTTTTGGTCCAATCATCAAATAGGCTAATGCCTCAACGTCCGGCGAAACCGGTTTCGTTTGCACTTAGCCAGGGCCCATTGACCAATTACGGTCGTCGCCCAAAATTTCAAAAATACAATCTTTCCCGAAAAGACCATTTTTAAAATAATAATTAAATTTATAGAAAATTCGGCATCACTTCCTCTATTTTTGGTCAACCCAAAAACTGGGAAATGCGCCACAAACACCAAACACAATCCCATACCAGGGAAAATCCATATTCTTACAGAATTATTTCCGAAGCAAATTCGGAAAACCCGGAACCAGCATACCAACAATCCAATATAACTATTAAACCAAAAATCCCAGAAGCTTATCGGATATTCCGAGAACCAAAACTAAACACAGAACCTATCCCGAGAGGATTCGGAAATTCCGAAATCCATACGAAATAACCACAAAACCGAAAATCAACTCACGGAAAAATTCGAAGGTCACAGCACAAAATACCAAAGAACTTCGGAATTCCCGAAATCGAACTTCCAACCGAATCTCGTAACGGGATTGACCAATTTCATCATTGACACACGGGAGGGACGAACTATTATGATTATCAGAGATTACCCAAAACTTGACGGAATCCGAAGGGTTGCCTCGGACTCGGAACACGCCTCGCCGGAGTTCGGCTGCATGTACAGCACCCGAGCTTTGGAAAAGACAACAGCGGGGTTCCGCGGAACAGCACCAGAGAACAGGGAACAGTCCAGAAGAGGGGTCAGAGGCTCGCGGTTGGCGTCGGAGCTCGGGGTCCAGTAGAAAGCCGCTGGTCGGCCAGACGCTGAGGCTGGAGGGGATCGGGTCGCCGGGGACCTAGGGTACGGGGCGCAGGGTCGCCGGACAGGGCGCGGCTGCGGGGGTCGCCGAGGTAGGCGGCCTCGGGAGGGTGGTTCGGCGCCGGAGATCGCCGCTCGGGGAGGGACGCTGGAGTGGTCGGCCTGAGTCGAGAACCGCCGATGGGCTCGGGCGGAGGCCGGCGGTCGGGATCGGCTCCGGAAACTCGGGCTAGGGTTTGGGGGTTTTGTCTTTGGGAAAGGGGAAGTGAGAAGTGAATGATGGAGAAGGATGGGGAAGGGTTTTATAGGAGTAGGGAAGGGAGGTCGGCGGTTTCAGCCGGTTACGGGAGGGGAAGGGGGAAGGCCATGGCCGTTGGAAGAAGAAACGAGGGGTTAGTCGGTTTGGAGAAGGAAAGACTATTGTTCATTCTTAATAGTTAATGAAATGGTGTTGGGAGAGTTTATAATAGGCTGTTGGCCTCAAAACAAAGTTTAAGAAAATATAACTCATTTATAATGGGTGTAAAACCAATGGGCCAATTATTCATGGATTTGGGTTTTGGGCCAAATGATTTGGGCTTCTAACAAATGGCTAGGAAGAATGACAACTAATATAATTTCTTTTTAGAAAAAATTATAACTTAACCTTTTACAACTCTAAAATTAATTTTTTTTTAAATGTTTTATGGTTCCAATTGGGTTCGGGTCTGGCTGACAATCAAAATTCCAAGTTTCAATTATTTTGAAAAGAATTTTTTTTTACACTTAACCTGATTAATTAATAATTAATACTAATATTAATTAATCAACACACAATTTAAATGATAAAAAATTAATTACTAGAAAAGTGCGGGTTTCACACAATGTCAAGCTATCATGGACTATAGCTGGGTTAGACGCGACCCTTTCGCGGCGGGTAGCGAGCCATGTGCGAAAGTTTCCGAATAACCTACGCTGATGTAAGGCTGGCGCTTGCTATACTCGTTCTTCCCGGGTCGAATCGGTCCCTTGGCCTAGGCAACCGTTCGAGGAAACTACACCTTGTCGACAAGTTGTCCAATGACCGTTTTGCAGAGTCTTGAAATATGCTATCTTTTTCTACTTTTATGTGCGAAACTTAACCTTTGTTTTGAACTTAGTTGATTTACTCACTTAGCCATATCGTTGCGATAAACGTTAATCGATTCATTCATTGTTTTGCATAAGCTAAGTAGAATTGCATAAGGATACAAGTTTTCCATTTTCAATTCCGGCAGTTTAATAGCAAGTGTTTCGTGAAGAATCGTGCCATGATTTTTTTGATTCTACACTATTATGACAAGCATTCATTTACTTCATATTGATTTTGAAGTAGAGGGACGAGGCGAAGGAGGTCAGCCACTCGCCTTAGACTTGATTCAAGCGAGCGACCGGTTGGCTGCGCTGACGTCACCCACGCGATCACCTGCAATCGCATAAGCAACTGATTAGAACACTGTGTAATTCAAGGAATTTCGATATGAATACGAACCTCGAAAACGCAAGTCACGAAAATCCATCGAAAATATTCAAGAAAAACGCATTCACGAAAACCAAAGCCAAAGCCAAATCAAGTGCGGCATGAAAATCAGAGCAACGGGAGGTCTCTCCCGACTCAGCCGCAGAGCCAATCCTCGAGGCGCAACCCGCTGAATATGAGACTTGGTTCCGAAGAAGCCATTCCATAACGTGGAATGGATCTTAATTCAACCGTTTTTGTTCGATCGACTCGACCAATCCCGACCTATCGGTCCCGACCGAATCGATAGCGACAGTGTTCCTTTCTCGCGCACCCCGTGGACGGAAACGGGGCATGATATAGGGACGGGGCACTACACCATAACCAACTTATAAAAGTTTCGTCCTCGAAACTTAAGGATAGAACCTACCTCTACGAGAACAATGAAAGAAATTCTCCTTCATTTTCGATTCAAGCTCCCACGTCGACTCTTCGACCGAATGGTTCCTCTAGAGGACGTGAACGAGAGGGATCGCTCGATTTCACAACAGCTTATCCTTGCGTTCTATGATTTGAACTGGCTCTTCAACGTAGGATAAGTCGGACTTTAGCTCCAGCTGGCCAAAATCTACCACATGGCTAGGATCATGCACGTACTTCCGCAACTGAGAGACGTGGAAGACATTGTGTACACCTTCTAGCGCCGGTGGTAGGGCAATTTTATAGGCCACTAGGGCGACCCTCTCGAGTATTTCGAACGACCCAACGAATCTTGGACTCAACTTTTCCTTCGCGTCGAACCGAGTAACTCCTCGCATGGGCGACACTTTGAGAAATACATGATCGCCTTCTTGAAACTCGAGGGGTCGACGATAAACGTCCGCATAGCTTTTCTGACGACTCTGCGCAGTCTTTAATCTTTCCCGAATGAGCCGAACTTTTTGTACAGTCTGCTCCACCAGCTCCGGGCCGAGAATCTGCCGCTCTCGACTTCGTCCCAGCAACTGGGTGATCGGCACTTTCGTCCGTACAAGGCTTCATACGGCGTCATTTGAATGCTGGATTGATAGCTATTATTGTATGCAAATTCAGCCAGAGGTAGATGAACATCCCAGCTTGATTTGAAGTCAATTGCGCAGAGTCGTAGCATGTCTTCAAGAATCTGATTAACGCGTTCCGTTTGGCCGTCGGTCTGAGGATGGTAAGCTGAGCTGAACTGCAACTTGGTACCCAGAACCGACTGAAAGCTACTCCAGAATCGCGACATAAACCGTGAATCCCGATCAGAGACAATGGATACTGGAACTCCGTGCAGTCGTACTATCTCATCAAGATAAATCTGCGCCAGACGATCAACGCTCCAAGCAACTTTAATGGCAATAAAATGCGCTGACTTAGTCGATCGACGATGACCTAGATGGCATCATTTTCCCGCGACGTCTTCGGCAGACCAACAATAAAGTCCATGCACACGTGCTGCCACTTTCATTCCGGAATCGCGAGATTCTGCATCTCTCCGTCCGGTCTCTGGTGCTCAGCTTTCACCTGTTGACATGCCATGCATTGCGACACGAAAAGTGCCACATCTTTTTTCATCCCGTGCCACCAAAAATTTGTGCGGAGGTCCTTGTACATCTTCGTGCTACCGGGATGCAAGGTGTACTTCGCATAGTGCACCTCCGACAATATCTCCTTTCTAAGTTCTGAATCGTCCGGAACGCATAGCCTACCCTTCAATCGAAGCATGCCGGTTTCGTCTTCCGCAAAGTAGGTCGTCCTGCCCGTCGAGATTAGCTCTCGCATTTTCTTCAGGTACGGATCGTCCTTCTGAGCGGTCTTGATTTTCTTGCAAGTTCGGCTCTAACTGCAACTTTGCCAACTGCACATTCTTGAATCAGACTCGGAGTTCGATGCCCATCTCTTCTAGGTCGCGTAGCAGTCTGCGGTCGATGGATAGCGAGGCAATATACTTCCGACTCCGAGCGTCCGCCACAACATTTTTCTTTTCCGGCGTATAGTCGATAGTTAAGTCGTAATCCTTGATCAGTTTAAGCCAACGCCTTTGCCGCAAGTTCAGTTCCTTCTGCGTGAATAGATACTTGAGGCTCTTGTGATCGGTATAGATCGTGCACGCCATATCATAAAGATAGTGACGCCACAATTTCAACGCGAACACAATTGCCGCTAACTCCAGGTCATGAGTAGGGTAGTTCTTTTCGTGCGGCTTTAGCTGTCGGGAAGCAAAATATATCACCTTGTTCCGCTGCATCAGCACACACCCCAAGCCTTGACCGGACGCGTCGCTGAATATCTGGAAACCCTCAGTCCCTTCTGGAAGTGCGAGTATCGAGGCCGAGACGAACCGTTGCTTTAACTCTTGAAATGAAGCTTCATAGTCGTCTGACCATTCAAATGCGACTCCTTTCTGGATGAGGCGAGTCAGAGGCGATGCGATCTTCGCGATGTCTTTCACGAAGCGTCGGTAGTATCCCACTAAGCCAAGGAAACTTCGAATCTCGCCGACGGACGTTGGCCGTTTCCAATCGACAACGGCTTCAACTTTCTTTGGGTCGACTGCAATGCCTTCAGCTGAAATGATGTGTCCGAGGAATGCGACGCTGCTCAGCCAGAATTCACATTTGCTTCGCTTCGCATATAACTGATTTTCTTGAAGGGTCTGAAGCACGGTTCGTAGATGCTCAATGTGTTGTTGTCTATTCTTCGAGTAGACGAGTATATCGTCGATAAAGACTACTACGAACTTGTCGAGGAATGGTCGGAACACCCGATTCATCAAATCCATGAAAGCAGCAGGGGCGTTCGTTAGGCCGAACGGCATTACCAGGAATTCGTAATGGCCGTATCGAGTGTGAAAGACAGACTTTGGCACATCGTCCGGCTTGATCTTGCGTTGATGGTACCCCGAACGCAGATCAATTTTAGAGAACACCGTGGCTCCTTGCAGCTGATCAAACAGATCGTCTATGCGGGACAGGGGGTATTTGTTCTGGACGGTGGCTTTATTCAGCTCGCGGTAGTCGATACAAAGACGCATTGAGCCATCCTTTTTCTTGACAAACAGCACGGGCGCTCCCCATGGCGAGACGCTGGGTTGAATGAATCCCTTGTTGAGCAACTCTTGCAACTGTACTTTGAGTTCTTTAAGCTCTGCAGTGGCCATTCTGTACGGGGCTTTCAAGATCGGTCGGGTATCGGGGAATGTATCGATAGTGAACTCAATCTCTCGATCGAGCGGCATGCCGGGCAGTTCGTCCGGGAACACATCTGGGAATTTTGTCACAACGTCGGTCTGATCCGCGTTTGCACCATACTGTCGCATGTCTCGAACGGACGCTATATAGCCTTCGCACCCAGAATGCAGCATCCGTCGAGCAGATATCGCGAAGATCACCATGCAAGTCGGCGACACCTCACCACGCGAGTAGCAGAATTCAGGCACTCCAGGTATGCGGAATGTGACCCTCTTTTAGCACAATCTATGGTTGCATTGCACGGACCGAGCCAATCCATCGTCAGAATGATGTCGTAGTCCTTAATATCTAGAACTATCGCATCAAGACTGATCTTTTGACCACCTATACAGATGATTCCGTCTCCGCAGACTAAATTTGCAAGTAGTGGCATGCCCGACGGTACGTTAACAGTAAGATCGAGGCCCAGCGGTGTCAGGGGAAATTTGTGCTCGGCGGTGAAGTCCGCCGATATAAAACTATGTGTGGCACCTGAATCAAACAATACACGAGCAGTTTTATTATTGAATTACAGTATACCTGTCACGACTGTGTCAGATGCGAATGCTACGTCTCGAGTCATTGCGTAGACGCGGCCCTGAGCATTGAGGCGACGGTCTTGGCCATTCTGTTGTGCGGTCGGTGGAGCCCGAGGTGCTTGGCCTCGGTTCTGATGAAGTTGTTGGGGGCGCTGATTTGGCTTCTCCGGACAGTTGCGTGCGATGTGGTCCATTCGGCCACACCCGAAGCAAGCTCCGTTCTTCAATCGGCACTCATTGGCCATGTGCCCCTCTTTGTGGCAGAAGTTGTAGACTATTCGATCCTTCATCTGGTTGCCGCCTCCGTTGCCGCGATTTTGACGCTTGTGCGCGTTGTTGCCTCCCGCATTACTATGGCGTTTGTTATTAAAGTGAACAACGCCAGTAGTAGCAGGAGGATACTCGGACTCTAGACGTAGGGCATGGTTGAGTGCCTCGTCTATAGTTTTGTATTCAGGCACCGAAACGTGAGCACGGATAGTGGAACGCAGGCTCACTTCGAATCGTCGAGCTCGACTTGCAGTGGTAGGTAGATAGGCTCCAGCAAATTTGGCCAGTTTGTTGAATTCGGCTGCAACTGTCGTACAGTCATATTCCCTTGCCTTAACTGTATAAATTCGTTTTCTTTCTCCTGTCGCACGGCTGCAGAAAGATATTCGGTCTCGAACGCATTCTGAATATGGCCCATGAGATCGCAGCTGTCCCGTTCACGTCGAATTTTCCGCTTCTGCACGGCCCACCAATCGTGCGCGTTCATTCGAAGTAGAAGTTGAGCACACGCGACTTTTTTCGAGTCTTCGACACCTAGAAGCTCGAACTTGTCTTCCAGCTCCTCCAACCAGTCAATCGCCACGGAGGGATCTTCTGTGCCGTTGAAGGAAGTGCGACAACTTTTTGTGAATTTTGACACGTCGAAGTTAGAACTTCTCGGTGCCGCAGGTTAGAGCACGGGTGCGTCCGGTTCAGCTTCGTTGGATCGAACCGCATGCTCGGTCACGGCAGGCATCATCGTTGAATTGTTGTTGCCCACGACCGATTGCACTATTTGTTGAAGTATATTCAGCTGCTGCTGCTGCAGCTTGAATTGAGCCTCGAACCGATTCTCGAATTGGACCTGACGAGCCTCTGCCTGCTGGCGATGGAGCTCATTTTGACGTTGCTGCATTTCGAGCATCTGCAACATCCGTTGCATCGGGTTGCCAGAAGGTCCGGCTACGGTAGGCGTCATCCCCGTCGGGTTGACGGAAGGCTCGTGTCTGGAAGTACTCGAGCCGCTGGAAGTGTCACGACCCGCACCCTTTTGAGGGGCACGAGCACGTGGGTACGTCCAGCCTACGCCGCAGTATCGGCGGTAGAACGCTGTATATAACGCCTGCAAATACTACGACTAACAGTATAAAGGTACCTGTACAGAATATACTCTCGAATGGAGGTGACATATCAATACAGTCTCAATCACAGAATAAAACTAAGGTAGATAGCTCAGAAAGAGAACATGTAATAGATGAAAGAGTAAATAAGTCCAGAGTCCAATACAAGCCCAGATATATACAACATCACAGGGTCTCAAAATATAATGTAGAAGCTACAGTCTGATAAAGCTAGCTGGAACGCAGTCCAGTCAAACTAGCTAATCTACACTACTCTGGAAGTACAAAATCTAGTGGCTCTACTATAAGGCCACGATCCAAGGCTACTCCATCAACTCGAGCCCATAATAGGTCGAGCAGTCCGACTCAGAATCATCTGTAATATATCATAACGGTATCCTGTCAGGAAAATGAGCAAGTAGAAACACTAACAGCAGTTCCATGTGAATTGACAAATTCTATAAGAGACAGTATAATGAACTACGAGACAAAGATATATGAAAACTTGGGAACCGTTCGGAAGCCGAGTTACAACCCTTAAACCAAACAAGGACCGGGGTTGTAACTCTTCTCCCGCAGAACTTAGTCTCCAATCAAGGTACAATGTAAAGGCATGTAGAGCATGTGAGTAACTGTATATTATGGCATGGTGAGGAAAATACTGAATGTAGAACAGAGCAGGATATACGATAAGATAAAGTAAATATCAAATGTGACTTGAATTATTAGAACGATATGTGATCGGCTTGGGATAAGTGACAGGACAGGCTATCCACTTGGCCCGGCAATCCGCGGTGACCTCAACGAAAAGTCATGCCGGCCAACCTGGATAACGAGCACAAGACAAAAGGATCTCGTTACCCTTCGTGAGGGAAGAGTGGCGCAAGCACATGAATAGTGACAGGGTGGCTTGGATCACATAGCCCCTAATAATTCTCCATCCCCGAATAGTACAGTGGATCTGGACATGACACGTCATGGCACGTGATTCCGTAAGAGGGTAGCAAATCCCCTTAGAAATCGGTGTCTATACAAGTACATGGAACAAGACAGGAAGTGTACCAATATACCCAGAAATCCAGGAACAACATCTCATGTCATGATCCAACGTGTACTAGTCCGTGAACTATCGTGACTGAGAATCAAGTAAGACACTACGACTGAATCGGATATAGCAGATATCAAGACAATGAAAACTATCAGTGAATGTACTCGCCTGCTATCCTGAGCTGTAGGGTATATCAATGCTCAGAGCGGTAATCAAACCTAAAGATGAGATTCTGTATGTTAATTTAGGTTTAAACAAGTTTAAGAATGATTCACAATGAATGATATGCAATCTAGGTCAAACTAGGTCTCACTGAGTCACACTAAGTCCTGTCAAGTCAAATCTAGGTCAAATCAAGTTATATCAAGTCAATCTAAGTAAGACCAAGTCAACCCTAGGTCATACCAGTCATCACAGGTCAAAACAAGTCGAAGAAAGTCAAACGGGGTCAAGAGTTGGCCTACAGTTGACTTTTGGTCAACTGGTCAACCCTGGTAAACTCTGGGTCAACCCTAGGTCAAATTGGTCAAATGTTGACCAACAGTTGACTTTTGGTCAACTGGTCAACTCTGGTTGGATTGGTCAAATCTAGACAAAGTGTTGACTCACGGTTGACTTTTGGGTAAAAAGTCAACTCTGGGTCAACCGAGCCAAAATCGGCTCAAATATGACATTTGTAGGGTGTACCCAACATGCCACCCAAGTTTCAAGTCAATCCGACTACCCGAACTTCGTACCTCGAAATTTCCCGATTACCCCTTAACATTTACCCTTAAACCGTTCTAACTTGACGCCAAGTGGCCTTCCCTTAGGCATTCCACTCCGTGCTTCCTAGGGTAGTAGGGTACTAGCCTATACAACCATTACCTACCAAGTTTTCTAGGGTAGGTGGACATCCAGTCCATCTTACGGTCCGAATCGCCCGTTTACTCGTTATCTTGAATATTTTAAGATACGGGATGGTGCGGTACGATACCGACTCCCCAAACCCACACGCAACCCCGATTCCAACTCCGAAGCCTACCCACAAAATCTAAATCACATTATCTAAGTCCCCTCCAAGTTTCGACGCGTTCCGAATCACGGAACTCAAATTCACCCTTAACCAAAATCCTACTTAACATTCACTCACTCACTCAAACCCATTTTCACACTCACTTAGGACCAACTTAGGGGGCTATTCTAGTGGGTTTTAGAGGGGTATATAGAGCTAATAATAGGGTGTATATATGTATATATATAGGTATATAGTGGGGTATACGGGGTCGAATAGGGGGTTAAATGGGGGGGGGGGGGGGGGGGGGGGGGTTTATGCCTAAATGTTGCTGTTTCTGCTGCCTGCTGCTGCTGCTGCAGTTTGCTGCTGTTTGGGGGCTGTTTAGGGGGGGGGGGGGGTGGGAACAGCCCCCTTGCTGGTAGGTGTTCCCCCTTTCCCCTTCACAAATCCCTCCATCATTCTCCCTCTATTTCCCTCTCTAAACTCCCTCTAACTCCTCTAATTCTCTTCTAATCCCTCTCTATCATTCTCACACACATATATATATATATATACTCACATACATTTCCTCATTCCCTTCCCTCTCCACGTACAAATACACACACATATATACTCATGACCACACACCACACACACATATATATATATATATATATATTATATATATATATATAATATATATATATAAATATATATATATATAAGACACACACTTATATGTATATAGACACACACACACTTATATGTATCTATATATACATGGACACTCACACACACATGGACACACACTCTCACATGCACACACACATACTTATGGACAAATACACACATACATATATTATATATATATATATATATATCTTATATATATTAAATATATATATATATAGACACACAAATACACATGTAATATATCTAGTCATAACCCGTGCCCATAGGGCATGGTTCATTTAAGGTATTCCCCCTCAAAATCTTGGTCCCCCAATTTTAAACGAACAATAATAATTATGAGGCCCCCATCAAAATATTAAATCCCAACCACTGCTGGATGTGAATTTTCTTTGGATTCCCCATAAAACTCCACTCTCAATAATGCTCATCCACAAACCCCACTCTTTGGATTCCCATAAAACCTCACTCTCAATAATGCTCATTCCCCATAAAACCCCACTCTCATAATGCTCATCCACAACCATTATGAGTGCAAACCCCACTCTTTGGATTCCCCATAAAACCCCACAACCATTGATTCACCAAGATTAAATCCCAACCACTCTTTATCTTGGTACAGTCAGCCCTAGGATTCAAAACCTTTGTGTTTTGTATAATATAATATTATATATTATATATATATATTATATATATATATATATATACCACTCTAAAAGGATAAAACCATAAATAATCCTTAAACTAGATTTTAGGAAAACCTACCAAATCTAGGGTCACTTGTAGAGAATGGTCTCCCCTATAATAAATGTGAAAGAATAAATGAATTAGGAGAATTAAATGAGAGTTAAAGTGTATACCTAAATGAAGATTTGGAGGAAGAAGGAGTTGGAAGAAAGAATGAAGAGAGAAGAAGAGACTTAGTGATGAAGGAAGGAGAGGTGGAGGGGGTGCCTATAGGGGCCGGCCATGGGCTTGGGGTAGGGGCACTTGTAATTACAAGTTTGCCCCTCCTTTGCTTCTAGGCTAAGTTAAATCCCAAAATTGGTTTTGGAAATTGCTAAAAATAAATAAAAATCATAATTAAACTTAATTACTCATGGGGGACTAGTCCAAACTCCTAAACCTAAAAGTTTAGTGGTGGGCCGTGGTTAAATAACATGCTAATTACGGCTCAAGTCGAAATTCCTCGGGGTCCCGAATTAACTCGGAATGCGATGAAATTCGAACCCGCCTATAATAATTAAATATTAATATTCATGAAATAAAATTCCCAAAAATATTATAAAATGGAAAATTACCATTTTATCCCTAACTTGGAAAAGTGAGGGTGACAAGTCTATCTACCTTAAAAAAAAATTTCGTCCTCGAAATTGAAGACAACAAGCACAGAAAATCACAAACAGAAAGACAAAAGAATTAGATTTATACCTCAGGGCACGAAAAGATAAGGGAAACGCTCCCGCATGTCGTCCTCCCTCTCCCAGGTAGACTCACCTGGAGAGTGATGTCTCCATGCAACCCGAACCAAGGGTATGACCTGGTTCCGGAGCACCTTCTTCCTGCGATCCAGAATCTCCACCGGCTGTTCTGGATAGCTGAGAGTAGGTCCCACCTGTATCGCTAAATGGTCCAATACATGGCTAGGATCTGCCACGTACCGCCTCAGCTGAGATACATGAAACACGTTGTGCACTCCCTCGAGCCTGGTAGGCAAGTCCAGTCGGTAGGCTACTGCATCGATCCTCTCTAAGATGGTGAAAGATCTGATGTAGCGCGGACTGAGCTTCCCACCGCCGCCAAAGCGAATAGTGCCACGTGTCGGGGATATCCTCAAAAATACCATGTCACAACCTAGACAAAACAAAAACTCAACACACAACTAACAAACAATCACAACAAACACGACAAGAACTGAAACTAACCTCGAACTCTAACGGTCTCCGGTGACTATCGGCCCAATGCCGCTGCCTATCCTGAGCCACCCGAAGTCTGTCTCTAATCATCCTGACCTTCTCGGCCGCATCCACAACCATCTCCGGCCCAAGAAGCGCCCGCTCGCCGACGTCGTCCCAAGACAAAGGAGTACGGCATCTCCGTTCATATAGAGCCTCAAATGGTGACATCTCTATACTGGCCTGGTAGCTGTTGTTGTAAGCAAACTCTACCAGGTGAAGATGGTCCTCCCAAGAACCCCCGAGATCTAGCACATGTGCGAAGCATATCCTCCAAAGTCTGGATGGTCCTCTTCGACTGCCCGTCTGTCTGAGGATGATAAGCAGTACTAAACTTGAGCGAGGCGCCCAAGCTAGCCTGCAAACTCCTCCAGAAGTGGGAAGTGAATCGGCTATCCCGATCTGAAACTATGCTCACCGGAACTCCGTGCAATCTCACGATCTGACGAACATACAGCTCAGCCAGCCTCTCCGTAGACAAACCCACTTTGAAAGGCAAAAAGTGGGCCGATTTGGTCAATCTATTAACTATGACCCAAACCGCGTCCTTCCCTCCTGGCGACCGTGGAAGTCCAGATACAAAGTCCATGGTGTGATGTGCCCCACTTCCACTCGGGAATGGGTAGCGGCTGTAGCAATCCACCTGGTCTCTGCCTCTCGGCCTTCACCTGCTGACACACAAGGCAACGAGATACAAACTGAGCTACCTCGCGTCATGCCATACCACCATACGTGCTCTCTCAGGTCCCTATACATCTTGTTGGCTCCAGGATGCATAGAATACTGAGAGCGATGCGCCTCCTGAAGAACCTCCTCCCGAAGCTCTCCACGCAGAACGCACAGCCTAGTACCGTGCCGCAACGACCCGTCTTCGGCTACAGAGAAATCGTCAAGCAAGCCCGTCCTCACCTGCTCCCTGATGCTCCTCAGGGCAACATCATTATACTGCGATGACCTGACTCTATCCATCAGCTCAGACTGAATCTGCAAACCCCACATCTGGATCTCCACGCCCGAAATGATGACCTCGATACCCAAACTATCCAGTTCGGCCAACAAATGACGATCTGTCGTCAAGAACATAGCAACTGGATACCTGCTCAAGGCATCTGCAACTACGTTGGCCTTCCCCGGATGGTACTCCAAGGATATATCGAAATCCTTCATCAGCTCTAACCACCGCCTCGGCCGCATGTTCAACTCCTTCTGAGTGAACACGTACTTCAAGCTCTTGTGATCTGTGAAGATCTCAACTCGCTCTCCGTACAGGTAATGCTTCCATAACTTCAAAGCAAATATAACCGCTGCCAACTCCAGATCATGAGTAGGATAGTTCTTCTCATGAGGACGCAACTGCCTGGATTCATAGGCAATCACCTTCTCGTGCTGCTGAAGAACACACCCTAAACCCTTCCCCGAAGCATCGCTGAAGATCGAGAACCCTCCTGACCCAGATGGCAAAGAGGATCGGAGCTGAAGTCAACCTCCTCTTCATCTCATCGAATGCAGCCTGACACTCAACAGTCCAGACGAACTCCACGTCCTTCCTGGTGAGTCTAGTCATCGGCTCTGCAATCCGCGAGAAGTCCTGGACGAACTTCCGGTAATAGCCAGCCAAACCCAGAAAGCTCCGAACCTCGGCAACTGAACTGGGCGTAGACCAAGATCCACTGCCGAAATCTTCCTCTGGTCCACTGAAATCCCGTGCTCGGTCAAACATGACCTAAGAACTCCACCTGGTCTAAGAAGAACTCACACTTCGAAAGCTTTCCGTAGAGTTGCTCCCTCCTCAGAGTCTGTAACACAACTCTCAAGTGCTCCTCATGCTCCTCCTGCGTCTTCGAATAGATCAAGATATCGTCTATGAAGACCACCACTAACTTGTCAAGGTACTGATGGAATACCTTGTTCATCAAGTTCATGAACACCGCGGGAGCATTGGTCAACCCAAATGGCATCACTGTAAACTCGTACTGGCCGTACCGAGTCCGAAATGCCGTTGGGAATGTCATCCCGCCTCACCTTCAGCTGGTGATACCCGGACCTCAAGTCTATCTTCGAAAAGACCTTTGCCCCACTCAGCTGATCGAACAAATCGTCGATCCTCGGCAAAGGGTACCTATCTTGATAGTGAGGTTGTTGAGCGCCCGATAATCAATGCACATACGGGACGTACCGTCCTTCTTCGGCACAAAAAGGACTGGCGCTCCCCAGGACGAAGAACTGGATCTGATGAACCCCTTGTCCTGCAGCTCGTCGACTTGCTTCTTCAGCTCTATCAACTCGCTATTGTTCACCCTATAGACATGCTGTAATATGGGCTCGGCACCGGCACCATGTCTATAGAGAACTCAATGTCCCTGTCTGGCGGCATCCCCGACAACTCCTCGGAAAGACATCCGAGAACTCAGCAATCAACGGATGTGGCAAATCCTGCCCCGCCAACAAAGCTCCACAGAATCCAGCCTCCGGCTCCGCTGCTCCTCGAGCAAAGTCGATCTCTGGCTCTCTCGGCGTCCTAAAAAGAACTCTGCCCCTCTGCAATCAATGCTAGCATGGTGCATGCTCAACCAATCCATACCGAGTACCATATCGTACCTCGGTAGGGGCATTACGAGCAGACACGCACTCAAGTCCCGGCCTCTCAGAGTGACTCTCCGCCCCTTGCAAATATTATGAACCAGGATAATGCCTCCCCCGGTCATAATCTTGCAAGTCCTACCCATATATTCAGCAATATTGTGTCTCAAAGCAAAAGAAACAGACACAAAACTATGGGTCGCCCCAGAATCAAACAAGGCGAAAGAAGGAAAGGAATCTAGGAGAACATGACCTGCTACAACATCTCCCAAGGGCTCTGCCTCCTCTCTGCTGCCAAAGCGACACCCTGCCCGCGGGTGCTCCCTTCTGGTGCTGAACAAAGCGCGGCTGCTGGGTCTGAAGTGGAGGACCCCTCTGCTGAACTGCTGGTCCTCTAGCCGGCTGCGCTCTGTCCTGGCCTCCTCGGACTCCGCGAAAACGGCAATCCGTCAGCTGGTGATCGGGCGCCCCACAGTAAAGACAGACGTCCAACCTCTTCCTGCAAGCCTCCCTGGTGTGCCCCGGCTTCCGCAGAAGCCGCACGGAGTAGCCGGTCTCTGGTCCCTGTCCCTGGTGCTGCTGGGCACGCGCCGGGCCTGCTGAATCTGCAACAGAGGCTGCTGCTGAAATGGCCTCTGCTGATGCTGAATATGGGGGCGCTTGGCCGGTCCCGCACGGAACTCGCCCCATAGTATCTCCGCGCCTCTTCGGCTTGAGGCCGAAGTCCTCTGCAATCTGGCGTCCATCAATATTGATCGAACGTCGCATCACGGCGACCCGAGGTGGGTGCGCACTGCATGAATAAGTCCCCTGCGGAAACTTACGAGCCTTCTGCCCCTCAGGATCATATCGGGAGCGAACCTGCTAAGGCGGAAGAACTCAGCTGCATACTCGTCCACCGACGAGTTCCCTGCACTAGACCCACGAATGGCCCTCCAATGCGTAAGAGCCACGTCCGGGAAGAACTTATCCTTGAAGAGCCTAAGAAGTTCTCCCATGTCAACCCTCTCAGACGCACGAGGATCCGTACGGTACCATGTCAGCGCAATATCGAAGAATCGGCTGGCTGCGGCGAAACCCAAAGTGCTCTAGGAAGCTCTGCAGCTCATACTTCGCTGCCATCCTCTAGCCAGTCGTCTGCATAAAGGATGCCCTCTGTGCTGTGAAGTCCCTGGAGCTCATCTTCCTAAAGTCTAGTACTGTCCCCGGCCTGGACTGCTGCTGGTACGGCTGCTGGCCAGTAGGGGCCCTGCACCGTACCCGGTTCCACTCTCTCCACTGCTGCCAGTGCAAGCTGATGCGAGTTCTCTATACTGCCTCAGCATCTCGATCTGACGGTTGTGACGCCTCCGACTGGCGCTGCGACGCCCTGCCTGGGCCCGCTGTGTCTCCAATCATCTGAGAAGGAGAAGGAATATGAGGTGTATCCGTCGGTATCGGTGGTGGTGTGGCGGCAGTATCTGGAACAACGGACCGTAATCCTCTGGGGTGGAGGGGGTAGACCTCCCTGTGCAACTGCCAGGGTCCGGGATAGTGGAATCACTGGGGGCAGTCTCGTGAACCTCCTCCTCAGCCTGATCAGATCTCTCGGGCAAGCTACTCGATCCAGTGGCCTGCGGGTGCATCTTCGTCATCCTGGAGACGAATTGAAACAAAAGAGATCAATATGACACATGAATAGATTTATCAAAGAAGGACAGTTAATTAATACAAGGGAAGTAATCATGAAAATCAAAGATCG
>JANAVB010039993.1:0-67342 GCA_029216955.1 Iris pallida | reverse complement strand
AGCGAGCGATTAGGATAATCACCTACTCCTCCAAAATATCGAACGGCCCTATTAACCTAGGACTAAGCTTTTCCCGTACGCCGAAACAAATGACGCCACGGTTAGGCAAAATCCTCAGGACATGGTCGCGACCGAGAATTCAAGGGGTCGCCGATGGGAATCAGCCCAATGACGCTGGCGATCTTGGGCAACTCGAAGATGATCTCTGATTCTCCTGACCACTTCAACGGTCGGAGCAATCATTTCGGACCGAGCATCTGTCTCTCTCCGACATCGTCCTATGCTAGCAGGGATCGGCACTTCCTACCATACAGTGCCTCGAACGGTGCCATCTGGATACTGGCCTGGAAACTGTTGTTGTACGAGAACTCCACCAGGTGCAGGTGATCTTCCCACGAACCACCGAAGTCGAGTGTACAAGATCTCAACATGTCTTCGAGAGTCTGGGATCGTACGTTCTGACTGGCCATCTGTCTGCGGATGATAAGCTGAGCTGAACTGGAGGCGAGTCCCCAAACTCTCTTGCAGGCTACACCAAAAGTGTGACGTAAATCTGGAATCGTCGAGGTGATACTGATGGTACACCGTGCAATCTGACAATCTGTCGGAGATACATCTCCGCTAGCTGAGCCGCGACTGACCAACTCTGAACGGAAGAAAGTGAGCCACCTTCGTGAGACTATCTATGACAACCCAAATAGCGTCTCTGCAGCCGGGGATCTAGGCAATCCAGTCACAAAATCCATGGTTATATGCTTCCACTTCCATTCGGAATTGGCAAGGGCTGAAGTAGTCCAGCTGGACTCTGATGTTCAGCCTTAACTTGTTGGCAAACCAAACATCGAGAGACAAACCGGGCTATCTCCCTCTTCATGCCATTCCACCAAAAGTGCTGACGAATATCACGGTACATCTTCGTACCGCCGGGATGAATGGAATACTGCGAACTGTGAGCCTCCGTCATGATCTCCTGTCTGATACCCCCACTGGGTACACAAAGACGCTTCCCATGTCGAAGTGTACCGTCTTTAGGAACATAGCTCTGGTCTTCGTCCTGCCTCACACTCTGCTCTGAGTCGCTGAAGCTTGGAATCTGCTGACTGCGCCATCCGGATCCTCTGACTATAGTGGACTGAACTTGCATGCTGGCATCAATGCCATACTGGAAGGAAGGACAACTTCTATACCCATCTTCTGAAGGTTGCTAACAGCTCTGGTTGTGCTGTTAGGAAATAAACTCCGGCTCTCCTGCTCATGCATCTGCAACAACGTTGGCCTTCCCAGGATGATACTGCAAGTTAACATCATAATCCACAAGTAGCTCTAGCCACCTTCTGACGCATGTTAAGATCCTTCTGGGTGAAAACATACTTCAGGTTTTGTGGTCGGTGAAAATCTCCACCTTATCCCCATATAGGTAGTGCCTCCACAACTTAAGCGCAAATACTACTGCTGCCAGCTCCAAGTCATGGGTTGGGTAATTTCTCATAATCACGAAGTTGTCGTGACGCATAAGCTATTACCTTCCCATGCTGCATCAGAACACATCCTAGACCTCTGCCTGAAGCATCGCAATACACTGAGAATCCTCCGGTTCCATCTGGCAGCGTGAGAATAGGAGTCGTCATCAAGCCTCGCTTCAACTTCTCAAAAGAATCCTGACATTCTGTTGTCCAAGCAAACTGCACATCCTTGCGGGTCAACTGGGTCAATGGCGCTGAAATCCGAGCAAAGTCTGAAACAAATCGCCGGTAGTAGCCGGCCAATCAAAGGAAACTGCGAACTTCTGCAACTGTGCTAGGCAGTGGCCATGTTTCAATGGCCATAATCTTCTGGGGATCCACTTCGACTCCTCCTCTGGCGATGATATGACCCAAGTACGAAATACGATCAAGCTAAAACTTGATTTACTAAACTTGACATACAACTTGTGCTCTCTGAGAATCTGAAGGACGATTCTGAGATGTGCTCATGCTCCGCCTCACTCTGCTGTAGACCAGGATGTCGTCTAAGAACACAATCACGAACTAATCCAAATAAGGCATAAAGATGCGATTTATGAGGTCAATGAATATAGCCGGCGCATTGGTTGCTCCAAATGGCATCAAGGAACTCCAATGCCATATCGGGATCTAAAAGCTGTCTTCGGGATGTCCTGCTCTCTAACTCTGATCTGATGATATCCTGACCGCAAGTCGATCTTCGAGAACACTGCTGCCCCCTGGAGTTGATCAAACAAGTCATCTATCCTCGGGAGAGGATATTTGTTCTTGATTGTCACTGAGTACAAGGTACGATAGTCAACACATAACCTGGACGTACCATCCTTCTTTTCACAAGAAGCATCGGGGCTCCCCAAGGCGATCCACTTGCATGAATGAATCCCTTGGTCTAAGTTCTTCAATCATCTTGTACATATCTCAAGCTCTGAAGGCGCCATCCTGTAGACTCTCTCTGATACTGGGGCTGTCCGGGAATCAAGTCGATAGTAAACTCGATCTCCCGCTCTGGCGGCATCCCTGGAAGCGCTTCTAGAAAAACGTCTGGAAACTCTTCGACTATTCGAGGTAACTGTACTGTGCTACTGCCATCCGCAACACTGGAGGAGAAGGTTCAACTTCGCCTCGGGAAAAGGAAAACTCTGGCTCGCTGGGAGCTAAAAATAAACCCTGCCGATATGGCAGTCTATCCTAGCATACTGTTCCCTCGACCAATCCATCCCTAAGACCAATCATAATCGGCCATCGGAAACTCTATCAATCTAGCGGGGAATTCTCTACCGCTAACTACGATCCGACATGAGAAAAATACCCTATCTACTCCCACAAGTCCATTACCAGTAGTATATTGAGGCTCACTGATAATGACTCGGGCTCCAATCCTATCCGTGTCGCGAATCGTGCAGACATAAATGAATGCGAGGCACCAGAATCAAATAATACTGAAGCTGAAAAGGAGTTGACGAGAATAGTACTGCACTACCTCACCTGGTGCAATTCCTTCTTCTCCCATGGTCAAAGCCAGCACTTGACCATATCCCCTGGGTGCGGGTCCCCTCTATTGAAAATTCCTCTGTCTACTCTGGATCAGGGCTTGGGCTTGGGCATACTGCTGCGGTCTTGCTGCTGGAATGCCTGGGCCTGCATCGGCAATGGCCTCGGAAACGGGTACTGCAGTGCTGCTGCTGCTGGACTGGTGCTGGTCCTCTAACTGAAGGACTAGAGAAGGCCGACGAACTCCCCCTGTTCGGGCAGTTCCCAATCCTGTGGCCCGGGGCACCATAAACCAAGCAAAACCATGTGTTCTGCGACACTCTGATACCACATATCCTGGCTTTCCGCAGTGTGAACACCCACTGCAGAAGACTGCTTCTGCTTGCTGCTGAGGGTGCGTCGGGGTGGAATGCTGAACCGACGTCACTGAAGCCGCCCGCCTCGGAGCTTCAATGGTCAAAGCCCTGGCTGCCGGGACTGGTGCTGATGACTGATTCATCTGGCCGTGAGATCGCTTCCGACCTCCGGTCCTATCCACGATCCTCTGGGAGGTATACTCATGCCTCCTAGCTGCTCTCAATACTGCATCAAAAGTTGATGCTCAAACTGCTCCACTGCCAACAAGATCTCTAAATGGAGCCCTTGCTGGAACCGCTGGGCTCTATCGAACTCGGTTGCTACCAAGGTGGGAGCAAACCGACTAAGTCTCGAAAACTCGGCCGCATATCTGTCGACCATCCTGCCCATCTGCTTCAGATTGGTGAACCTCGTCTGTAGATCGTACCGAGCTACAGCATCGAAATACTTGGTCTGGAATCTCTCTCTGAATACTGCCCAAGCAATGGGTGTCAATAATCCAACGGCCTGCGCTGCCACCAGCTGCGGGCAAGATCTAGTAACTGCAGGCGCACTACAGCCACCTTCTCGTTCTTTGGAGTCCTGGCTGCTTCTAGAATCACCTTTGTGTCCTGAAGCCATGCATCTGCAGCGATCACATCTTCACTGCCGTCGAAGAAGGGAGGGTTCAAGCGCTTGAAGCTGTTGGCCGCACTATTACCCTGATGACCTCCTCTGGTCAAAGCATCTGCCACTGCCTGGTGCAAGGCATCTTCTCGCCGATCTTGGGAAGCTAATAGCGTCCTGATGAGACCCACCAAAGTGCCATCATCATGCTCTGCTGGCTGGACGGGCTGAACTGGTGGTTCTCCTTCGTAGGCACGACTCTGGAGGCTACTCTTGAATGCTGGGCTTGATCTCAGGTTGCTGCTGGTCCGCGGGAGGTGCTCTGCCTTACTGATCGGCAGGTCCAGGAACAATACCGCTGAAGAAGATGACATAGGAAACAATAAGGAAGGACCAGGACAGATCAACGATACAATCATGTGATCAGGTCAAGATTTTCAGAGATCAAGAGGATACGAGTAGAGATCAAGGGCGAGTATGATTGAGACATATATTCGGTAAACCCTCACATATCTTGATTTACAAGACCTGCATGGGCCACCACTAAAACCATGTAACGCCCAAGAACCAGAATACTGGAGAGCGGGGGCGTACATAGCCAGCTACGTATATTGAAGTGCAACCCACCTCGCTATACGGTCATGGCTGTCTAGATACATGAGGGTTTAACTACAAGCCAACAGTCTCCTATGGTTATGAACAAACCTATTGTCTCAATCACAAGCAAGCAATAGTAGTTACAAGATGTCAGAGCACCAAATATATAATAGCAAGGCGTCCCATACATTACATATTGGATGATCATGAAGCTAGTCGTACAAAATGTCAGGATAGCAAGAGTTCAGTCATATATGATCAACCCTAGGATCTGTCAATCATGTTACAGCCCGTAGGCAGACAGTAAGTAAGGTACAATCGAGCTAACAGGCTCGGCTAAACGCCTCAAAAGAATAATTTTACAATAAAGTGGGAGGACAAAAAGAAACCCACTCGTTGCCAGGGTTACGCCTGGTGGTCACCAGGCTGGAAGACCGGTAGATCCTCTGGTGCTGCCGATATCTGGCCACACAAAACCAGCTGGGTCAGACCCCAGAAAGAGCAAGTGCCACAAAGGAGGCTTCACTTAGGAACTAAAAACCAGCATATCACAATAGAATGTTAAAGATAATAAATAAGAAATGATAATAATAGAGATAACAACAGTAAACTGAGTACGAGGAAACCATTCAAGTAGCCAGGTCAACTCTTAAACCAAACAAGGACCGGGGTTGTAACCCTTCACCTGAATAGAAACCCGTCTCAAATACTATTGGTACAGTAAAGATAATAAACGAAAAGAGGACAAGAACTGCTCCGGAGCCAGGTTACAACCCTTAAATCAAACAAGGACCGGGGTTGTAACCCTTCGCTGAATAGAACTGAACCCCTGATCTTTATTGTTGAGGCCGGTATAAAAATCATTGATAAGGTAACAAGACAATAAACGAAGAGAGGACACAGAACTGCTCCGGGAGCCAGGTTACAACCCTTAAACCAAACAAGGACCGGGGTTGTAACCCTTCGCCTGAATAGAACTGGACCCCCGATCTTTATTGTTAAGGCCGGTCATGCTTGTTGAAGTAAGGTAAAATATGACGAGCAGGCATGGGGTGCAATAAGATAATAAACGAAGAGAGGACACAGAACTGCTCCGGGAGCCAGGTTACAACCCTTAAACCAAACAAGGACCGGGGTTGTAACCCTTCGCCTGAACAGAACTGGACCCCCGATCGTTATTGTTAAGGCAAGCATCAATAATCATGTCATGTCACAATCTTGCACAGGATCACGATAAGACTAAGCTGGAATAAACTCCATCCAATCAATCACGGCCAATCAAGAGTACGGCTTGATACTTTTAACTAACGAGGGTTATCACAGGCCTAGTTACTCGCAAGATGCAATGAGATTATCCCAACAGCCACAAGCCCTGCAGACCATCCGGTTATCTGGGTCGAATGTCCGTCATGAAGAATGCAATACGTGACTGTGTGTGCTGGAAATGTGCCCTACTCGTCGGTAGGCTACAAGTCCGTTAGTACGCCCAGATAACGGGATTGCCTGTAGCCGGGAATCTCTTCATGATACTGAATCATTCTAGTTAATTAGCCTTAGTCAATTTCAGTAGGTACCCCTGACCGTGGTACTCAAGGATCCCCATCCTAGACATGATGTAAGACAGTACTGGTTTATTTGTACAAACGCAATCGCCCACGGTGTCCAAATCTTATACTTGTCATGTCAGGCTAGCTGTCATAACGGCATGTCGAGACATATCATGTCAGTTTACTTGTCAAGAGTGCGCCACAGCGGGCCATATCATGTTCTATTCTTACCTTATCATAAATGAGAAAAACTTGCATAAAATAACTAGTGACATATTCTTGAAGCCAAGGAAAAGATCTACAACTTCATGTTTTGAGTTTTTCAAGATTCTAGCTACAAAACAACTTAAACAGGCAAAAACAGTAAATTCCTGCACAATCGGCGCATGGGATTCCTGCGCAATCGCGCATGAGATTCCTGCGCAATCGGCGCATGGGATTCTTGCACCAATCGGCGTATGGGATTCCTGCACCAATCGGCGCATGAGATTCCTGCGCAATCGGTGCATGAGATTCCTGCACCAATCGGCGCATGAGATTCCTGCACAATCGGCGTAGAGATTCCTGTGCAATCAGCGCATGGAATTCCTGCACCAATCGGCGCATGGGATTCCTGCACCAATCGGCGATGGTAAACTCACGTTGCATCTTCAATACATGCGCGTAGGGAACCTACGCGCATGACAGCTCGGAGTTTAAGGGATGCGTTGTGGGGACTTCACGGCGCATGGCCTCCCGGCGCATGGCCTCCCGGGCACATGAGGTTCCCGGCGCATGGGGTTCATCGTCCCCAAATAGCAAGTTCGGCCATGGAGCCATAAAAGTTCCGAAAACTTGCCATGGCCATAACTCCTCATCCGAAGTCGAAATCAAGCGAAACAAAAGCCAAAACTGCATGAAATTGAATTCTCTACAACATGGAACTACTAGTTTTTGGAAATACCAAGTTTTTAGAGATCAAAACCAAGAAAACTAAACAAGAAGGAACTTAAAACTTAGATCTACAAAAATATAACCATCAAAACCGAAAACTTCCAGTTCTAAAGAGGCTTAGAATCTAGTAAGGAAGAGAATGGAACAATAAAACATGAGATCCATCATGAAGCAAGTTTGCACTTGCCTAAGCTCTCCCTCTCTCTCCCTCCTGGTGGTGAAGAAGTAATGGTGGAGAAGTAGTAATAAAGAGAGAGAGTGTTAGGTAGAAATATATATGAGGATGATGGTGGTAGGTGGGAGGGTTCACCTTTGGTTCATGATGAACCAAAGCAAACCAAGCCAAGCCGAACCAACCCAAGAATAAACCAATCAATGAAATGCTAGAATAAATCAAGCAGTGAGACTTGCAATACGGGTCAATTTACGTATACGTATACCAAGATACGCATACGAAACCACAGGCATTACACCTAGCACGTCACGTATGTCGAGACTAATATGCTTGCCGAGTTTCGTAATTTATTGTGGAGTATTTTGCATTTTGGGTGGATTTGTGAAATTGGGTTTTCGGGTTCAATATTTTGAATGGAAATGTGGTTTTTTAATTCTTCGACCTTTAATCGATATTTTCTGACTTGTTAACTTATATATGATATTTTGGACTCGCGAAAAGTAATCCGCGGAATTATTACCTATTTGTTTGCCTTTTCAAGTATAATGGATTTTCTTTCAATATAAATTTGAATAGTTCTCTAATATTTTGAATTTCTGAATTTTAAGTATTAAATTCTGAGTTTGTGATTCTTATATGACATTCGAGTTTGTGGAAATTTATCCTAGGTTTTATATCCTATGTAATTATCATTTACAAATGCAAATTCTTTTCCTTTATATATATATATAATATATATAAAGGAAAATCTAATTTGCATTTGTAAATGATAATTACATAGGATATAAACCTAGGATAAATTTCCAAACTCAGAATGTCATATAAGAATCACAAACTCAGAATTTAATACTTAAAATTCAGAAATTCAAAATAATAGAACTATTCAAATTTATATTGAAAGAAAATCCAATTATACTTGAAAAAGGCAAACAAATAGGTAATAATTCCGCGGATTACTTTTCGCGAGTCCAAAATATCATATATAAGTTAACAAGTCAAAAAATATCGATTAAAGGTCGAAGAATTAAAAAACCACATTTATTCAAAATATTGAACCCGAAAAACCCAATTTCACAAATCCACCCAAAATGCAAAATACTCCACAATAAATTACGAAACTCGGCAAGCATATTAGTCTCGACATACGTGACATGCTAGGTGTAATGCCTGTGGTTCGTATTGCGTATCTTGGTATACGTATACGTAAATTGACCCGTATTGCAAGTCTCACTGCTTGATTTATTCTAGCATTTCATTGATTGGTTTATTCTTGGGTTGGTTCGGCTTGGCTTGGTTTGCTTTGGTTCATCATGAACCAAAGGTGAACCCTCCCACCTACCACCATCATCCTCATATATTTCCACCTAACACTCTCTCTCTTATTACTACTTCTCCACCATTACTTCTTCAACCACCAGGAGGGGAGAGAGGGAGAGCTTAGGCAAGTGCAAACTTGCTTCATGATGGATCTCATGTTTTATTGTTCCATTCTCTTCCTTACTAGATTCTAAGCCTCTTTAGAACTGGAAGTTTTCGGTTTTGATGGTTATATTTTTGTAGATCTAAGTTTTAAGTTCCTTCTTGTTTAGTTTTCTTGGTTTTGATCTCTAAAAACTTGGTATTTCCAAAAACTAGTGGTTCCATGTTGTAGAGAATTCAATTTCATGCAGTTTTGGCTTTTGTTTCGCTTGATTTCGACTTCGGATGAGGGAGTTATGGCCATGGCAAGTTTTCGGAACTTTTATGGCTCATGGCGAACTTGCTATTTGGGGACGATGAACCCCATGCGCCGGGAACCTCATGTGCCCGGGAGGCCATGCGCCGGGAGGCCATGCGCCGAAGTCCCACAACGCATCCCTTAAACTCCGAGCGTGTCATGCGCGTAGGTTCCCTACGCGCATGTATTGAAGATGCAACGTGAGTTTCCATGCGCCGATTGGTGCAGGAATCCCATGCGCCGATTGGTGCAGGAATTCCATGCGCGATTGCAGGAATCTCATACGCCGATTGTGCAGGAATCTCATGCGCCGATTGGTGCAGGAATCATGCCCGATTGCGCAGGAATCTCATGCGCCGATTGGTGCAGGAATCCCATGCGATTGGTGCAAGAATCCCATGCGCCGATTGCGCAGGAATCTCATGCGCCGATTGCGCAGGAATCCCATGCGCCGATTGTGCAGGAATTACATTGTTTTTGCCTGTTTAAGTTGTTTTGTAGCTAGAATCTTGAAAAACTCAAAACATAAAAGTTGTAGATCTTTTCCTTGGCTTCAAGAATATGTCACTAGTTATTTTATGCAAGTTTTTCTCATTTATGATAAGGTAAGAATAGAACACGATAGTGGCCCGCTGTGGCGCACTCTTGACAAGTAAACTGACATGATATGTCTCGACATGCCGTTATGACAGCTAGCCTGACATGACAAGTATAAAGATTTGGACATCGTGGGCGATTGCGTTTGTACAAATAAACCAGTACTGTCTTACATCATGTCTAGGATGGGGATCCTTGAGTACCACGGTCAGGGGTACCTACTGAAATTGACTAAGGCTAATTAACTAGAATGATTCAGTAGTCATGAAGAGATTCCCAGATACAGGCAATCCCGTTATCTGGGCGTACTAACGGACTTGTAGCCTACCGACGAGTAGGGCACATTTCCAGCACACAGTCACGTATTGCATTCTTCATGACGGACATTCGACCCGGATAACCGGATGGTCTGCAGGGCTTGTGGCTGGGATAATCTCATTGCATCTTGCTAGTAACTAGGCCTGTGATAACCCTCGTTAGTTAAAAGTATCAAGCCGTACTCTTGATTGGCCGTGATTTGGATGGAGTTTATTCCAGCTTAGTTTATCCTGATCCTGTGCAAGATTGTGACATGACATGATTATTGATGCTTGCCTTAACAATAACGATCGGGGGTCCAGTTCTGTTCAGGCGAAGGGTTACAACCCCGGTCCTTGTTTGGTTTAAGGGTTGTAACCTGGCTCCCGGAGCAGTTCTGTGTCCTCTCTTCGTTTATTATCTTATTGCACCCCATGCCATGCTCGTCATATTTTACCTTACTTCAACAAGCATGACCGGCCTTAACAATAAAGATCGGGGGTCCAGTTCTATTCAGGCGAAGGGTTACAACCCCGGTCCTTGTTTGGTTTAAGGGTTGTAACCTGGCTCCCGGAGCAGTTCTGTGTCCTCTCTTCGTTTATTGTCTTGTTACCTTATCAATGATTATTTATACCGGCCTCAACAATAAAGATCAGGGGTTCAGTTCTATTCAGGCGAAGGGTTACAACCCCGGTCCTTGTTTGATTTAAGGGTTGTAACCTGGCTCCCGGAGCAGTTCTGTGTCCTCTTTCGTTATTATCTTACTGTACCAATAGTATTTGAGACGGGTTTCTATTCAGGTGAAGGGTTACAACCCCGGTCCTTGTTTGGTTTAAGGTTGTGACCTGGCTACTTGAATGGTTTCCTCGTACTCAGTTTACTGTTGTTATCTCTATTATTATCATTTCTTATTTATTATCTTTAACATTCTATTGTGATATGCTGGTTTTAGTTCCTAAGTGAAGCCTCCTTTGTGGCACTTGCTCTTTCTGGGGTCTGACCCAGCTGGTTTTGTGTGGCCAGATATCGGAGCAGCACCAGAGGATCTACCGGTCTTCCAGCCAGATGGTGACCACCAGGCGTAACCCTGGCAACGAGTGGGTTTCTTTTTGTCCTCCCACTTTATTGTAAAATTATTCTTTTGAGGCGTTTAGCCGGCGAGCACGGTTAGCTCGATTGTACCTTACTTACTGTCTGCCTACGGGCTGTAACATGATTGACAGATCCTAGGGTTGATCATATGACTGAACTCTTGCTAGTCCTGACATTTTGTACGACTAGCTTCATGATCATCCAATATGTAATGTATGGGACGCCTTGCTATTATATATTTGGTGCTCTGACATCTTGTAACTACTATTGCTTGCTTGTGATTGAGACAATAGGTTTGTTCATGACCATAGGAGACTGTTGGCTTGTAGTTAAACCCTCATGTATCTAGACAGCCGTGACCGTATAGCGAGGTGGGTTGCACTTCAATATACGTAGCTGGCTATGTACGCCCCCGCTCTCCAGTATTCTGGTTCTTGGGTTACATGGTTTTAGTGGTGGCCCATGCAGGTCTTGTAATCAAGATATGTGAGGGTTTACCGAATAGATGTCTCAATCAGTACTCGCCCTTGATCTCTACTCGTATCCTCTTGATCTCTGAAAATCTTGACCTGATCACATGATTGTATCGTTGATCTGTCCTGGTCCTTCCTTATTGTTCCTATGTCATCTTCTTCAGCGTATTGTTCCTGGACCTGCCGATCAGTAAGGCAGAGCACCTCCCGCGGACCAGCAGCAACCTGGAGATCAAGCCCAGCATTCAAGAGTAGCCTCCAGAGTCGTGCCTACCGAAGGAGAACCACCAGTTCAGCCCGTCCAGCCAGCAGAGCATGATGATGGCACTTTGGTGGGTCTCATCAGGACGCTATTAGCTTCCAAGATCGGCGAGAGATGCCTTGCACCAGCGTGGCAGATGCTTTGACCAGAGGAGGTCATCAGGGTAATAGTGCGGCCAACAGCTTCAAGCGCTTGAACCCTCCCTTCTTCGACGGCAGTGAAGATGTGATCGCTGCAAGATGCATGGCTTCAGGACACAAGGTGATTCTAGAAGCAGCCAGGACTCCAAAGAACGAGAAGGTGGCTGTAGTGCGCCTGCAGTTACTAGATCTTGCCCGCAGCTGGTGGGCAGCGCAGGCCGTTGGATTATTGACACCCATTGCTTGGGCAGTATTCAGAGAGAGATTCCAGACCAAGTATTTCGATGCTGTAGCTCGGTACGATCTACAGACAGGTTCACCAATCTGAAGCAGATGGGCAGGACGGTCGACAGATATGCGGCCGAGTTTTCGAGACTTAGTCGGTTTGCTCCCACCTTGGTAGCAACCGAGTTCGATAGAGCCCAGCGGTTCCAGCAAGGGCTCCATTTAGAGATCTTGTTGGCAGTGGAGCAGTTTGAGCATCAGACTTTTGATGCAGTATTGAGAGCAGCTAGGAGGCATGAGTATACCTCCAGAGGATCGTGGATAGGACCGGAGGTCGGAAGCGATCTCACGGCCAGATGAATCAGTCATCAGCACCAGTCCCGCAGCCAGGGCTTTGACCATTGAAGCTCCGAGGCGGGCGGCTCAGTGACGTCGGTTCAGCATTCCACCCCGACGTACCCTCAGCAGCAGAAGCAGAAGCAGTCTTCTGCAGTGGGATGTTCACACTGCGGAAAGCCAGGATATGTGGTATCAGAGTGTCGCAGACACATGGTTTGTGCTTGGTTTATGGTCCCCGGGCCACAGGTTGGGAACTGCCCGAACAGGGGGAGTTCGTCGGCCTTCTCTAGTCCTTCAGTTAGAGGACCAGCACCAGTCCAGCAGCAGCAGCAGCTGCAGTACCCGTTTCCGAGGCCATTGCCGATGCAGGCCCAGGCATTCCAGCAGCAGAGACCGCAGCAGTATGCCCAAGCCCAAGCCCTGATCCAGAGTAGACAGAGGAATTTTCAGAGGGGACCCGCACCCAGGGGATATGGTCAAGTGCTGGCTTTGACCATAGGAGAAGAAAGAATTGCACCAGGTGAGGTAGTGGCAGGTACTATTCTCGTCAACTCCTTTTCAGCTTCAGTATTATTTGATTCTGGTGCCTCGCATTCATTTATGTCTGCACGATTCGCGACACGGATAGGATTGGAGCCCGAGTCATTATCAGTGAGCTCAATATACTTACTGGTAATGGACTTGTGGGAGTAGATAGGGTATTTTTCTCATGTCGGATCGTAGTTAGCGGTAGAGAATTCCCGTTAGATTGATAGAGTTTCCGATGGCCGATTATGATGTGGTCTTAGGGATGGATTGGTGAGGGACAGTATGCTAGGATAGACTGCCATATCGCAGGGTTATTTTTAGCTCCCAGGCGAGCCAGAGTTTTCCTTTTCCCGAGGCGAAGTTGAACCTTCTCCTCCAGTGTTGCGGATGGCAGTAGCAGCATACAGTTACCTCGGATAGTCGAAGAGTTTCCAGACGTTTTTAGAAGCGCTTCAGGGATGCCGCCAGAGCGGGAGACGAGTTTACTATCGACTTGATTCCCGGGACAGCCCCAGTATCAGAGAGAGTCTACAGGATGGCGCCTTCAGAGCTTGAGATATTGTACAAGATGATTGAAGAACTTAGAACCAAGGGATTCATTCGTGCAAGTGGATCGCCTTGGGGAGCCCCGATGCTTCTTGTGAAAAGAAGGATGGTACGTCCATTATGTGTTGACTATCGTACCTTGTACTCAGTGACAATCAAGAACAAATATCCTCTCCCGAGGATAGATGACTTGTTTGATCAACTCAGGGGCAGCAGTGTTCTCGAAGATCGACTTGCGGTCAGGATATCATCAGATCAGAGTTAGAGAGCAGGACATCCCGAAGACAGCTTTTAGATCCCGATATGGGCATTGGGAGTTCTTCGTGATGCCATTTGGAGCAACCAATGCGCCGGCTGTATTCATGACCTCATAAATCGCATCTTTATGCCTTATTTGGATTAGTTCGTGATTGTTCTTAGACGACATCCTGGTCTACAGCAAGAGTGAGGCGGAGCATGAGCAGCATCTCAGAATCGTCCTTCAGATTCTCAGAGAGCACAAGTTGTATGTCAAGTTTAGTAAATACGAGTTTTGGCTTGATCGTATTTCGTACTTGGGTCATATCATCGCCAGAGGAGGAGTCGAAGTGGATCCCCAGAAGATTATGGCCATTGAAACATGGCCAGTGCCTAGCACAGTTGCAGAAGTTCGTAGTTTCCTTGATTGGCCGGCTACTACCGGCGATTTGTTTCAGACTTTGCTCGGATTTCAGCGCCATTGACCCAGTTGACCCGCAAGGATGTGCAGTTTGCTTGGACACAGAATGTCAGGATTCTTTTGAGAAGTTGAAGCGAGGCTTGATGACGACTCCTATTCTCACGCTGCCAGATGGAACCGGAGGATTCTCAGTGTATTGCGATGCTTCAGGCAGAGGTCTAGGATGTGTTCTGATGCAGCATGGGAAGGTAATAGCTTATGCGTCACGACAACTTCGTGATATGAGAGAAATTACCCAACCCATGACTTGGAGCTGGCAGCAGTAGTATTTGCGCTTAAGTTGTGGAGGCACTACCTATATGGGGAAGGTGGAGATTTTCACCGACCACAAGAACTGAAGTATGTTTTCACCCAGAAGGATCTTAACATGCGTCAGAGAAGGTGGCTAGAGCTACTTGTGGATTATGATGTTAACTTGCAGTATCATCCTGGGAAGGCCAACGTTGTTGCAGATGCATTGAGCAGGAGAGCCGGAGTTTATTTCCTAACAGCACAACCAGAGCTGTTAGCAGACCTTCAGAAGATGGGTATAGAAGTTGTCCTCCTTCCAGTATGGCATTGATGGCCAGCATGCAAGTTCAGTCCACTATAGTCGAGAGGATCCGGATGGCGCAGTCAGCAGATTCCAAGCTTCAGCGACTCAGAGCAGAGTGTGAGGCAGGACGAAGACCAGAGCTATGTATCCATAAAGACGGTACACTTCGACATGGGAAGCGTCTTTGTGTACCCAGTAGGGTATCAGACAGGAGATCATGACGGAGGCTCACAGTTCGCAGTATTCCATTCATCCCGGCGGTACGAAGATGTACCGTGATATTCGTCAGCACTTTTGGTGGAATGGCATGAAGAGGGAGATAGCCCGGTTTGTCTCTCGATGTTTGGTTTGCCAACAAGTTAAGGCTGAACATCAGAGTCCAGCTGGACTACTTCAGCCCTTGCCAATTCCAGAATGGAAGTGGAGCATATAACCATGGATTTTGTGACTGATTGCCTAGATCCCGGCTGGCAGAGACGCTATTTGGGTTGTCATAGATAGTCTCACGAAGGTGGCTCACTTTCTTCCGTTCAGAGTTGGTCAGTCGACGGCTCAGCTAGCGGAGATGTATCTCCGACAGATTGTCAGATTGCACGGTGTACCAGTCAGTATCACCTCGAACGATTCCAGATTTACGTCACACTTTTGGTGTAGCCTGCAAGAGAGTTTGGGGACTCGCCTCCAGTTCAGCTCAGCTTATCATCCGCAGACAGATGGCCAGTCAGAACGTACGATCCAGACTCTCGAAGACATGTTGAGATCTTGTACACTCGACTTCGGTGGTTCGTGGGAAGATCACCTGCACCTGGTGGAGTTCTCGTACAACAACAGTTTCCAGGCCAGTATCCAGATGGCACCGTTCGAGGCACTGTATGGTAGGAAGTGCCGATCCCTGCTAGCATAGGACGATGTCGGAGAGAGACAGATGCTCGGTCCGGAAATGATTGCTCAGACCGTTGAAGTGGTCAGGAGAATCAGAGATCATCTTCGAGTTGCCCAAGATCGCCAGCGTCATTGGGCTGATTCCCATCGGCGACCCCTTGAATTCTCGGTCGGCGACCATGTATTCCTGAGGATTTTGCCTAACCGTGGCGTCATTTGTTTCGGCGTACGGGAAAAGCTTAGTCCTAGGTATATAGGGCCGTTCGATATTTTGGAGCGAGTAGGTGATGTATCCTATCGTCTCGCTCTTCCACCATCGCTACGTGAGGTGCATGATGTGTTCCATATATCCCAATTACGACGGTATCTCCCGGACCCGAGCCACATTCTAGATCATTCGGAATTGGTTATTGGTACCAACCTTTCGTATGAGGAGAGGCCCGTGTCTATATTGGACCGAAGAGAGAAGATACTCAAGAACAAGACTATCAAGTTAGTCCGAGTTGCTTAGGGTCATCACTCTTTGGGTGAGTCAACATGGGAGCGTGAGGATGATATCCGATCGCGATATCCCGACCTGTTTGACTCATGAGGTATAATATCTTTCTTATGCCTCATGCCTTCGATTCCTTGCTTGCACGAATAATTAATTGATTGCTTGATTAGTATAGCTTGCCTGTGAATAGTATAGCTTGTTCTTGTCCCTCTAGCCTCTTAATTAAATTTCGAGGACGGAATTCTTTTAAGGTGGGTAGAGTTGTAATGCATGTGGTTCGTATTGCGTATCTTGGTATACGTATACGTAAATTGACCCGTATTGCAAGTCTCACTGCTTGATTTATTCTAGCATTTCATTGATTGGTTTATTCTTGGGTTGGTTCGACTTAGCTTGGTTTGCTTTGGTTCATCATGAACCAAAGGTGAACCCTCCCACCTACCACCATCATCCTCATATATATTTCCACCTAACACTCTCTCTCTTCATTACTACTTCTCCACCATTACTTCTTCAACCACCAGGAGGGAGAGAGAGAGGGAGATCTTAGGCAAGTGCAAACTTGCTTCATGATGGATCTCATGTTTTATTGTTTCATTCTCTTCCTTACTAGATTCTAAGCCTCTTTAGAACTGGAAGTTTTCGGTTTTGACGGTTATATTTTTGTAGATCTAAGTTTTAAGTTCCTTCTTGTTTAGTTTTCTTGGTTTTGATCTCTAAAAACTTGGTATTTCCAAAAACTAGTGGTTCCATGTTGTAGAGAATTCAATTTCATGCAGTTTTGGCTTTTGTTTCGCTTGATTTTGACTTCGGATGAGGGAGTTATGGCCATGGCAAGTTTTCAGAACTTTTATGGCTGAACTTGCTGTTTGGGGACGATGAACCCCATGCGCCGGGAACCTCATGTGCCCGGGAGGCCATGCGCCAGGAGGCCATGCGCCGTGAAGTCCCGGCAACGCATCCCTTAAACTCCGAGTGTGTCATGCGCGTAGGTTCCCTACGCGTATGTATTGAAGACGCAACGTGAGTTTCCCATGCGCCGATTGGTGCAGGAATCCCATGCGCCGATTGGTGCAGGAATTCCATGCGCCGATTGCGCAGGAATCTCATGCGCCGATTGTGCAGAAATGTCATACGCCGATTGGTGCAGGAATCTGCACAGAAATCTCATGCGCCGATTGGTGCAGGAATTCCATGCGCCGATTGGTGCAGGAATCCCATGCGCCGATTGTGCAGGAATCTCATGCGTCGATTGCGCAGGAATCCCATGCGCCGATTGTGCAGGAATTCACTGTTTTTGCCTGTTTAAGTTGTTTTGTAGCTAGAATCTTGAAAAACTCAAAACATGAAAGTTGTAGATCTTTTCCTTGGCTTCATGAATATGTCACTAGTTATTTTATGCAAGTTTTTCTCATTTATGATAAGGTACGAATAGAACACGATAGTGGCCCGCTGTGGCGCACTCTTGACAAGTAAACTGACATAATATGTCTCGACATCACGTTATGACAGCTAGCCTGACATGACAAGTATAAAGATCTGGACACCGTGGGCGATTACGTTTGTACAAATTAACCAGTACTGTCTTGCATCATGTCTAGGATGGGGATCCCTGAGTACCACGGTCAGGGATACCTACTGAAATTGACTAAGGATAATTAACTAGAATGATTCAGTAGTCATGAAGAGATTCCCAGCTACATGCAATCCCGTTATCTGGGCGTACTAACGGACTTGTAGCCTACCGACGAGTAGGGCACATTTCCAGCACACAGTCACGTGTTGCATTCTTCATGACGGACATTCGACCCGGATAACCGGATGGTCTGCAGGGCTTGTGGCTGTTGGGATAATCTCATTGCATCTTGCTAGTAACTAGGCCTGTGATAACCCTAGTTAGTTAAAAGTATCAAGCCGTACTCTTGATTGGCCGTGATTGATTGGATGGAGTTTATTCCAGCTTAGTCTTATCCTGATCCTGTGCAAGATTGTGACATGACATAATTATTGATGCTTGCCTTAACAATAACGATCGGGGGTCCAGTTCTGTTCAGGCGAAGGATTACAACCCCGGTCCTTGTTTGGTTTAAGGGTTGTAACCTGGCTCCCGGAGCAGTTCTGTGTCCTCTCTTCGTTTATTGTCTTATTGCACCCCATGTCATGCTCGTCATGTTTTACCTTACTTCAACAAGCATGACCGGCCTTAACAATAAAGATCGGGGGTCCAGTTCTATTCAGGCGAAGGATTACAACCCCGGTCCTTGTTTGGTTTAAGGGTTGTAACCTGGCTCCCGGAGCAGTTCTGTGTCCTCTCTTCATTTATTGTCTTGTTACCTTATCAATGATTATTTATACCGGCCTCAACAATAAAGATCAGGGGTTCAGTTCTATTCAGGCGAAGGGTTACAACCCCGGTCCTTGTTTGATTTAAGGGTTGTAACCTGGCTCCCGGAGCAGTTCTGTGTCCTCTCTTCGTTTATTGTCTTCACTGTACCAATAGTATTTGAGACGGGTTTCTATTCAGGTGAAGGGTTACAACCCCGGTCCTTGTTTGGTTTAAGGGTTGTGACCTGGCTACTTGAATGGTTTCCTCGTACTCAGTTTACTGTTGTTATCTCTATTATTATCATTTTTTATTTATTATCTTTAACATTCTATTGTGATATGCTGGTTTTAGTTCCTAAGTGAAGCCTCCTTTGTGGCACTTGCTCTTTCTGGGGTCTGACCCAGCTGGTTTTGTGTGGTCAGATATCGGAGCAGCACCAGAGGATCCACCGGTCTTTCAGCCAGATGGTGACCACCAGGCGTAACCCTGGCAACGAGTGGGTTTCTTTTTGTCCTCCCACTTTATTATAAAATTATTCTTTTGAGGCGTTTAGCCAGCGAGCACGTGTTAGCTCGATTGTACCTTACTTATTGTCTGCCTACGGGCTGTAACATGATTGACAGATCCTAGGGTTGATCATGTATGACTGAACTCTTGCTAGTCCTGACATTTTATACGACTAGCTTCATGATCATCCAATATGTAATGTATGGGACACCTTGCTATTATATATTTGGTGCTCTGACATCTTATAACTACTATTGCTTGCTTGTGATTGAGACAATAGGTTTGTTCATGACCATAGGAGACTGTTGGCTTGTAGTTAAACCCTCATGTATCTAGACAGCCATGACCGTATAGCGAGGTGGGTTGCACTTCAATATACGTAGCTGGCTATGTACGCCTCCGCTCTCCAGTATTCTGGTTCTGGGGCGTTACACTAGGGCACTCACGGAGTCGAAACCGTGTCCGTGTCGTGTCAAGAGAATGTGTATCGAAAAACTGATTTCGCGTGTCGAAGAGGGTGTTCTCGCTCGATTGTGCGTCACACACGCAACGAGAAGCCTCGTTCTCGTGCACATGGCTAGGTAGGGTCACAGGATAGGTCTAGGACACGTCGATACAACACGAAGTCGCAGCGACGCGACACAGCGGCTCGCACAACAGCGCGAGGCCTGCGCGCGCGCACGCGTGCGTGCGTGCTCGTGCATGTGAGTCGCCGCTCGTGGCTCGCACGTCGGGCCACTCCACGACTCGGGATCGAGTCCCTGGGTAGTCTAGGTATAGGGCTACGGGTTCCAACTCCTGGTACGGGTCCTCGACGCGCCGTGCTCGCGTACGAAGGCCGTGTCAGCGACAAATTTTAGCCTGAATGTACAGTTCAGCCGACTAGTGCATGCGAGATTTCTCCGCGCTCGCTTCACGAAACGTTGTGAAATTTTACGGACATGTGGGCAGAGGTTGCCCCTACGGGCTCGTAAAATTTCATACGAGACGGAGCTCTGTGCGTTGAGTTATGACGCACAGACTGCAGGGCATGCACGAGACCGTGCACGGGATCTCATGCACGCGTGTCCGTGTCCGTGTCCGTTCGGATGCCGAAATCGTATCGATTTTCGATCCGTCTTTACGAAAGTTGTTACAAATCATATAAGGTAGGATTTCGTGAAAACAGAATCGAAAATTAACACTTTTCAATTCTAAGTGGCATTTTGCCGAACACGTGCAACGTGAGACCGATACGTGTCCGATACCGCTATCAAACGAAACCAAAATCCTACGAAACATCATACACAGGTCAAGGGTGCCTATATGGATGCAATAATGAAGAAAATTCTGGAGAAACGAAGGTAGATCGGGATTTACCTATTGAGAGTCGTAATCTCAATAAAGGAATTTCTCGAACGCTTTGTCGGCCGATTTTTCCTGAGCAAATTCCTCCTCCTGCTAGTAGTACTCTAGCAAGATCTTCTCCTTCCTACGAGCACAATGGAATTTGTTTGTGGAGAAACGGACTCCGGATGAAAAAGTTGGGATTTTTGGAGAGTGGAGGCTAGGGTTTGCTCTATGGGGGCTATGAGTTTTTTCACAAATGAGAGGGGGCTGCCTATGGCCAGCCAGGGGTAGGGGGTGTTAGGTTTAGGGTTTGCACATGGGCCAAGCACTCCATGAGTTGCTAAAAGGCCCATGTCAAAAAGGCTAACTAGAAAATGACTTAAAATTCATTTAAATCCTTTAAAAATAAGTAATTAATTCTAAATTTAAAATTCTAAATGATGAAAACTTATCCTAATTATGGCATTAGGTTTCTAGTCATGGTTGACTAAGGTCAAACCATTTATACTACCAAAATACCAATTCAGCTACCAATCAAACAGCACAACAAGCAATTTAATTAATAAATTAATAAAATTCAAAGTAATGCACAATGACTAAAATACCTTTAGCCTAAAAATAGGTAATTAGCCAATCCAGTCACATGGTCGAGTCTCCTTGGTCATGGTTAGTCTCTAAGTCAAGCAGTCTCTAGGGTTAAGCTAGCAACAACCAACATCACAATTCACCCATCTAAATAATATAAATAAATAAAGAAAATCACCAAAATTATAATATGATTTAAATATTATTATTAAATGATAAAAATTACAAAAGTTTAAAATTACCCTCATTTCAGAAAAGTGGTGGTTACAAGTCTACTTTCCTTAAAATAATTTCGTCCTCGAAATTAAGATGATCCTACTCCTTCTAGGTCAAATCCCCAACAATCATGGTCTTAAGAAAACTTATCTAAATCATGCAATTGAAAAGATATCATACAGGGTTATGGCAGGTAATATCAGTCTGGGGTCTCATCATCTAGCCATTATAGTCATACTAGATCAAAAGTAGTCCTAAGGTATCAAAACATACAAACAATATGGTAGGGTACACTAATCATCAAGACAGGATAATATATAGGTCAAGAACTCACCTCTACTAGGTCTGTTAGCTGGAACTCTCTCCTGGAGGTAGGCCTCGACTAGGGGTAGGTGTAGTAGGACGGTCTCGTATCTTGTGTGCAGCTGACCCACAAAATAGACACAATCCTAGTCTCTTCCTACAGTCCTTCCATACGTGTCCAGACTTCTTACAGAAGGCACATATAGGCACTCGCTCAACTAACCTCTGCTGGACAGGAATCTGAACTGGATAGGCTGGTCTAGGCTGGAAGCCGGGGTACTCCTGAGGCTCTGGGTATAAACTGCTCCTCGCCCCTTGGGACTAGGCTCTCCCCTCGAATGCATGAAATCCCACAACAGTTGGATACTGAGACTCTGCTCTCTCATAAGCTCAGCCTGAAGTCTCTGTACCTCCCACACATCCTGAAGAAGTCTATAAATCTGAGCCCCATCAGGAATGACACAGGGTACCACTCCCGGAGGCAAAGGGAGGCCCTCAGTCTCCGGCTGAACTGCAGCCATCTCCTGAAGGATAGAAGATGGGGGATAGTTCTCCAATGAGGCTGTTGACACCTCCTGAGCAATAGAAGGGGGAAGTACAATCTCGGTCTCATCCAGAACTGCAGCTGTGCACTGGGGACAAACTCTGTTCATGGGTGCTATTCTAGAAAAATAAGGAAAATAATAAATCATCGACTGTAAGGCAGTCTATCAACCTATATAAAAACTGGTGACTATAAAAAAACAACTGGAATTAACTATATAGGGTTATTATTCTAAAGATGATCAAAATCGAAAGCTTAAAGCACGAACATTGAAATCCAATACGATATATATAAAAGAAAATTTAGTCTCGGCACGATCTAACTTGATCAATCTCTGGGTAAATCAAGAATTGGGTAAGATGGGGAACAAGGTCATCGAAGTCTGAGCACGAGCATCCAAGGATGGAGATCTAGGTCACACTTAAATTTAATTCAATTGAGTACGACCCAGGATATTAATATGATAAGGAAATGTGACCAAAGTCGATTGGTCGTGATCAAGGAAGTTAGGATTCAATGGTATTGAAAACTTTTAAAGGATACTTCAAAGGTATGTAATAAGTCAATTTTCTCCTTTTGATAAGGAAAACAAAAGACAAGGTTTCATAGGAAAGTCAAGTTAATCATCTCTCTCTGATACCATCAAACTTATCTAATCATCATTTGTCAATCATATCTTTATCTCATAAGTCTAATTATAAAAATCAACCTTTATATGACTACCACCAAGAATTTATACCATTTTGTTATGAAGATTGGACCTTGTCATTATCATCATATGCTCAATTCCTAAATTCCAAAACATTACTCATGAGCATACCCTTTCATTTATTAGCACTCAATACTAACCAATTAATCATCTTTTTAAATCTAAATTCTTTCGCCTGTCTTAAATTAGATCCGAAACTCGTAAATTAAGTTTTATGAAATCCTTGAACTTGTTCAAATTACTGTCCTCGTGTTATTCAATCTGAAACTTCTAGGCCTTACAAAACTTATTCTCCCTTAAAATCAACCTTCATATTTCCTTCAACGTACACCCTCAAATATTATTCTCCTTAAAATTTAAAATTTCCTCCAAATTTTTTTTTTCTTTAACTCAAAAATAAATCCTTGTGTTCTTTCTGTTCTTAGCCATTTTCTTGCAATATCTTATTCAATTTCGTATTGCCATCGAATACAGTTAAAATCTTTTCTCCATTACTAAGTCCCTAAATTTAACATCATAGCCTTAAAGTAAAAGTCTCAAGAATCAATAACCAAAATTTATCCAAGTCCTCAACTATGTCGACCTCGAATATCCTCGTCAGCTAAGAAATGCTTCTATTATCTACATCCAATATCTCTCTGTGTGTGATCGTTCCTAGATTGATAATATAAATCTCTTGATTTTTTCTCACGTTTTACCACATCTCTATCTCAAAATTCTATATCAAAGACCAACAGTTTATATCCCCACCTAGATTATCATGTGATAACAAATTATGTCCTTTTTGAGCTAGATGATTTACGTCACTTCCTCGACCTTTCCAAGGTAAAAAGGTATGGCGATTCAAAGGTATCAAAGTATATATGACTGAATCTGATACGAGATAGGTGATTGATGTAATTGGGACAGAGTTAAATAAGATAAGAAAAAAATGAGAATACAAAAAATAATGGCAAAAAAGAAATAATGATAAAACCTGTTCTTGCTCATCTGTTCAAAGGAATGAACGAATTTTGAGATATAATCTGATAACCATACACGTCTTCCTGAAATCATGTTGCTAGAATTTTGCCACGCCAGTAAGCATAGCTGCAATAAACAAAAGAGTCCGTAACTAAGGTATACACCCTATAATCATGTTATTTAGAATTCTTACCTCGTCAACCGGTATGGATGCAAGAAAATCTAAATTCCATAACTAGGATAAGTATATCAAAATTAGGCTCTATGTCCTTGTCTTACTAGCCAGTATGACTGCGATAAATTCTAACCCCACAATAAAGTAAATATTTACCTTTCTCACTGTCCTTATCAAGTATGTTATCAGGTTATACCCTAAATTCCAAAATAAAATCAAAATAAAAATCAAAATATTTAAATACAAACTCAAAGTTAACAACTAATCAACAAGGTTCAAAATTCAACAATGAATCCATCAAAATCAAATTCAATAACAAGGAGTAATGAGTGAATCAAATGAGTAATGGGTGAATCAAATTAGAAAAAAAAAATATTTCAGATCGAAGTTAAAATAAGATTCTCAGGGGTCATCCCAGGAATCTCTCAAGGAATCCTAACAGTGATTGAGTATCCTCTCATTCTAACACCTTACTTCCTATATTCTATAGCAGGCTAGTAGTAGTACAACTAAGTTGTCGTACTACCACGACATCGTACTAATATGAATATGGTCTTGCATGGACCGGAGAGATGAAATCGTGTCTCCATAACCACCCTGAAGACAGATCAAAACAAGAAGCAATTACTGAGAATGAAACAAAAATCAAAGGATGACAGTTTGTTTTCAAAAGAAGACAATTAACAGCAAGAATTAGATAAGAGTTTTTCTAATGTGATTGAGTACCTTAACTTATCCTATATCCTACTGCAGGTTGTAGTGATACTGTAGTTCGAATACCACTACGAGATCGCACTAGTTGTGACTAAGAGGACCTACATGGGCCTCCACTAAAAATGTGTCACGACCCACACCCAGTGTAAGGGCACGAGACGTGGGTATGTCCAGCCTACGCCACAGTGTCGGCGGTAGAACGTTGTCCTAGGTCCAACATCTAACACAATCTAGAAAATACTCCGATTGGAGAATGATATATATATATATATATATATATATATATATATATATATATATATATATATATATATATATATATATATATGGTACAACTCAATCACAATAACTAAGATGGAATGGAAGAAAGATAATCACAACAGAGAGTCACAAAATGAATAATAATTCTGGTGCAAACCACACCATAATAAATCTCAATACAATCACAAAGTCTCATACTAGATAATAATATAAGTCTAATCTAACTCATGGCAAGTCCTCAGCAACTACTGGATCCTGCTGAGGGTCCAGGTCACCTGTGTCAACTAGGCCTGCTCCATAGTAAGTGTTGCAGCAATCCTCATCATCTGTAATATTTTCAATGGATCTAGTGAGGACAGGAACGAATACATATCTCTCATACAGATCATAACATGAAAGGAAATATGAAACAAGCTATAGAATAATATACATGAACTGCTGTAAAGAAATAGTAGAGAGACTGTAAAAAGAAGAACATGATACAGTAAAAATAGATATACATGATATAGATAAGAAAACTGAGCTAACTACGTGATTCAGAGCATATATTTGGTTATGTAAACAGGCTTAGGTTATACATAACTTAAATCTAGTTTGGAGTTATATATGAAATGGTGTAGATTACATAACCAAATAAATACTCCCATGCCCCAATCAGTACACAAGGATCTGTCTAGGTTATGTTATTGCACATGAAACTAGTACGTCATATGGATAGCTAGTCCACATGTACACTGGATTATACATGAAGGCTCACATGATCATGAGTGTACATGAATGTCACATGAGTATACATAAATAAATACGAATACAATGAGTAGACGATGCACATGATAAAGTACATGAGCACAATATACCCGATGTATCCGAGGGGATAACATCGCATGAAGAGATCCATATAGTACTAATCCGTGATAATATCGTGATAGCAACAAGTAAACTAGTCTATAACAAGTAAATATGTCCAAGAAAGAATAAAACGGTCAGAGAATATATTCGCCTGACAATCCGAGCTGCTGATGAGGATGTGTAACTAAACTGTAGTGAGGTAAACCTATTTAAAGTAACCACAAGTCACAACATAGTCTAACATATCATAAGAATGGGCTACAATGCAATTCTACATGCTTCTAAGTCCTTCTAGGTCAAAGTCAACATTGGTCAACTCTGGTCAAACTTGGTCAACTCTGGTCAACTATAAGTCAAATAGTCCGTTTACTAATTTTTAGATCACACACAAGTTTTCAAGTCATTCAGAGTTCGTTTGAGTCGATTTGGAGCAAGTTTGACCCAAAGTTGACATTTGTCAACTTGGTCAACTTGTCAGTCAACTCGACTAAATTAAGCTCATTGGTTGATCCTAATATGTCCTAATACCCTATGGTTACATTCATAAGCAATCCACACACATATAGATATATTCACATTCATTAAGGCAATAGATATATTCACTTTAAAATATATATATATATATATATATATATATATATATATATATATATATATATATATATATATATATAAAATATATATTTATATATATATATATTTTATATATATATATATATATATATATATATATATATATATATATATATATATATATATATATATACACACATATAATTATATAATATGAGACTAAAGGAAAATGTGATAAAGGACTGCTGTATAATGAATCAAATCTGAGATTAAAAACCAAGTATTAACTATGGAATATATCACATATACAAACACATATACACATAAATCCATTTAAAGGAAACTATATATATATATATATATATATATATATATATATATATATATATATAGACATATGCATAATGTACATATACATACTCATAGAGTTAAAGAGGATAGATTACTCGAATCCGAGAAATGGACTCAAACCTGGAATTTCGAACCTTAAACTCTCATTCCAACATATTTACATATATACAAGTCATTTATATATATATATATATATATATATATATATATATATATATATATATATATATATATATATATATATATATATATATATATACACATATATATTCATAAAGGAAAATCTAATTTGCATATGTAAATGATAATTACATAGGATATAAAACCTAGGATAAATTTCCACAAACTCAAAATGTCATATAAGAATCACAAACTCAGAATTTAATACTTAAAATTCAGAAATTCAAAATATTATAGAACTATTCATATTTATATTGAAAGAAAACCCAATTATACTTGAAAAAGGCAAACAAATAGGTAATAATTCTGCGGATTACTTCCCACAAGTCCAAAATATCATATATAAGTTAACAAGTCAGAAAATATCGATTAAAGGTCGAAGAATCAAAATACCACATTTCTATTCAAAATATTGAACCCGAAAAACCCAATTTCACAAATCGACCCAAAACACAAAATACTTCACAATAAATCACGAAACTCGGCAAGCATGTTAGTCTCGACCTACGTGATGTGCTCGTGCACTCACGAAGTCGAAACCGTGTCTGTGTCGTGTCCAGAGAACGCGTATCGGAAAACCAATTTCGCGTGTCGAAGAGGGTGTTCTCGCTCGATTGTGCATCACACACGCAATGAGAAGCCTCGTGCTCATGCACATGGCTAGGTAGGGTCACGGGGTAGGTCTAGGACACGTCGATATGACACAAAGTCGCAGCGATGCGACACAGCGGCTCGCACAATACCTCGCGGCCTGCGCGCACGCGCGCGTGCGTGCGTGCTCGTGCATGCGGGTCGCCGCTCGTGGCTCGCGTGTCGGGCCACGCCACGACTCGGGATCGAGTCCCTAGGTAGTCTAGGTATAGGGCTACGTGTTCCAACTCCTGGTACGGGTCCTCGACGTGCCATGTTCGTGTACGAAGGCCGTGTCAGCGGCAAATTTCAGCCTGAATGCACAGTTCAGCCGACCAGTGCACGCGAGATTTCTCCGCGCTTGCTTCACAAAATAACGTGAAATTTTACGGGCATATGGGCAGAGGTTGCCCCTACGTGCTCGTAAAAGTTCACACGATACGGAGCTCTGTGCGTCGAGTTATGACGCACAGACTGCAGGACGTGCACGGGACCGTGCACGGGATCTCGTAAACGCGTGTTCGTGTCCGTTCGGATGCCGAAATCGTGCCTATTTTCGATCCGTCTTAGTGAAAGTTGTTACAAATCATATAAGGAAGGATTTCGTGAAAACAGAATAAAAAATTAACACTTTTCAATTCTAAGTGGCATTTTGCCGAACACATGCAACGTGAGACCGATACGTGTCCGATACCGCTATCAAACGAAACCAAAATTCTACGAAACTTCATACACAGATCAAGGGTGCCTATATGGATGCAATAATGAAGAAAATTTAGGAGAAACAAAGGTAGATCAGGATTTACCTATTGAGAGTCGGAATCTCAATAAAGGAATTTCCCGAGCGCTTTGTCGGCCGATTTCTCCTGAGCAAATGCCTTTTCCTCCTTGCTAGAAGTACTCCAGCAAGATCCTCTCCTTCCTATGAGCACAATGGAATTCGTTTGGGGAGAAACGGACTCCGGATGAAAAAGTTGGGATTTTTGGAGAGTGGAGGCTAGGGTTTGCTCTATGGGGCTATGAGTTTTTTTCACAAATGAGAGGGGGCTTCCTATGGCCGGCCAGGGGTAGGGGGTGTTAGGTTTAGGGTTTGCACATGGGCCAAGCACTCCATGAGTTGCTTAAAGGCCCATGTCAAAAAGGCTTTAAAAGGCTAACTAGAAAATGACTTAAAATTCATTTAAATCCTTTAAAAATAACTAATTAATTCAAAATTTAAAATTCTAAATAATGAAAACTAATTCTAATTATGGCATTAGGTTTCTAGTCATGGTTGACTAAGGTCAAACCACTTATACTACCAAAACACCAATTCAGCTACCAATCAAACCGCACAACAAGCAATTTAATTAATAAATTAATAAAATTAAAAGTAATGCACAATGACTAAAATACCCTTAGTCTAAAAATAGGTAATTAGCCAATCTAGTCACATGGTCGAGTCTCCTTGGTCATGGTTAGTCTCTAAGTCAAACAGTCTCTAGGGTTAAGCTAGCAACAACCAACATCACAATTCACCCATCTAAATAATATAAAATAAATTAAAAAAATTACCAAAAATTATAATATGATTTAAATATTATTATTAAATGATAAAAATTACAAAAGTTCAAAATTATCCTCTTTTCAGAAATGTGGTGGTTACAGAAAGTAAGTCGGTTTGCGGTATGGACGGTTGTCACCTGTGTGTGCAGGTTAATGTCCAGACTGTGTTCCACAACGTACATCAGATTACACTCAGGGTAGTTCAAAGGTAGCCTCTTATTGATGAAATAAGGAATTTTGTCTACATGAATTACATCATCAGGAGACGGACTATCCACCTGTGCAACCAGATATATCGCAAGTTCTGCCTCCTCTTCAGCTGCCCCCTGCGTGACCGGAGGTTGGGACGCTGTCTTGGGCAGCTTGACCACCAAGGGTTCTGCTTGTGGCATTGGCTTGCCTGAGGGCCTCGGATCAACACTTGGTTGCTGGCTCGTCTTGGGGAGACAGATAGCCATCGGCTCGATAGAGGACTTTCCATCTTTTGATTGATTTTGATTGGATTTTGGCAATCGGATCACCATCGGCTCCACAGAGGGCCTCACATCTTTCGATCGCCTTTGATTGGATTTTGGCAATCGGATCACCATCGGCACCACAGAGGTCCTTGCATCTTCCGCTCGCCTTTGATTGGATTTCGGCAATCAGATCATCATCGGCCCTACGACGGGTTTTGGCTTTTGGCTGGATCTCGGTAGTCGGATGACCATTGGTTCCAATTATGCAGCTGGGGCGGAGGAACCGAACGCATCTTTATGCACAGTTGCGACAAGGGGTGCGGCTTTGCCCGGTTTACGGGCTTGGAGATGGATCTTCAGAGGTTCCTCTGACCCTGTTATGGCCTCCAGTTCGTCAGTTATGTGCTCCTTGGATTCTTCATATAGACAAGCCTCCGAAGAATAGTAAGACTCAACTGCTTTGAAGGGATCAATGTCGACAAATTCTGTCTTCACGAAGCCATGCTTACTGACATACTTGAAGCATTGGCGGAGTGTGGATGGCACGATCATATAGTCATGTATCCACGGACGCCCTAAAAGGATATTGTAGGACGTATCTGCGTCTATGACACAACAGGTAACCTCCATCTTCAGGTCGCCGATCTGACATTTCAATCGGATCTTTCCCAGGGGATAGCTCCTTCCCGAGTTGAAACCGCTAATGGCAATGTTGGTTGCTGCTAGCCAGTGCATAGGGATGCCAAGGAGCTGAAACAAGCTTTTCGGGATGATGCTTATTAATGAGGCAGGATCGATGTGCATCCGATCCACCTTGATGTCGCCTATATATCCAGTGTAGTACAAGGGGCGATCATATAAGTTAGTCTTGATCAACATGACCTGTGGGGTGAATACGATGTTGGGCATTGCATCTGCACAATTGCTGCCCTGGAGATCTGCCGACGAGTCTTTCCTTGTAGGCTTGACCTGGGCTAAGTAGGCGTCAGCATTCTGGAGCGCTTCGCTCAATGCGACACAAAAATCCTTGGAGAGCCTTAGGAGCTCGTATAACGACAACTTTGTCGGCGTATTAGCCAGTTGTGCTAATATGTCAAAGTTGTAAGGTCTCTCTAGCCCCTGAGGTGCATCCTTGCGGAGCGGCCTGTCAAAGCGGGTTTCCTTTGGCTTGGACTTGTCCGTCGATGAATGCTGAGATGACCTCGGAACATCAGTAACGGGCATCATTGCCGGCTGAGGGTCTTCGACTGAATTGCCCGGAGTGGGCTAGACTTGTGCCCCAGACCGGGTAACAACGGCCGCCGCCTCCTCCGCTTCGGCTGAAATTGTATGGCAGGATCTGGTCTTCTTACCCTTCTTTTTACTGGTTGAAGATGGCACCGCCTGGGTAACTTCAGGTACTAAGTCTGGGTGCACCCACATGACCTCTCCTCGTGACGTGGTGAGAGGTACCAAGCTAGTCGTCTGGTCCCGGACGGGTGGAAGATTAGTAACCTCCATCGTTGCCCGGGGGACAGGTATTACCCCGTCTTGAGTATTTGTTGGGGGGAAGTCATCAAACTGAACTGATACCATGTTCGCAGCCACGGTAACCTCTTCAAAATCTAGCGACAGAGCTTTGGAGTCGATAAGACTCTGGATGTACCACTTCAATTTGAAGCAGTCATGAGTAGAATGATGGACATAGCAGTGGAAGTGGCAATATTTTGGGTCCTCCATCTCTGCCGTTCGAGGCTCGCGCCTTGGTGGAGGGAGTTGGATCCTATCCCCTTGTAAGAGCATGTCGATGATAGGCTTGACATGACTATCTTCGAATGAGTAATTCACCTTGGGCCACTGGGATTCTACCTACTTTTATTAAGGCTTCTTCGTCGTACCAGCGACCATGACCTGTTTGCCTTTATTGCCCCAATTATTGGAGGTACCGCCACTATTGTTGTTACTAGAGGTGGTACCAGGACGTTTTCCTTTGTCCTCTCCATCTGGGATGTGTAATCCCAGCTGGAGAGCTTTTTTAACTTCGCCTCCACATTGGTAGCGCTTATGATGAAGGTCGTCCAATCCCTGAACTGATCTTGGCCTCCCACAGGTTGATTGCGGGGAGCAACTTCTTCTGGCAGATTTCAATCAAAGAGCTTTCGGGATTGCCTTAGGGCAATCTCATCGCGGTTTGGCAAAACAGCTCAATATAGTTCCTTGTTAGCTCCCTTTCTCCATGAACAACGTTCATGAGAGATGACATTGTCACATCATGCCCTACTTAGTAGAATCATTCAGGAACATGTGCTTGAAGCTGTCAAAGGAATAGATGCAGTTGTCCGGAAGGTTGCGGTACCAGTCGAACACGATTCCCTCCAATGCTCCGATAAATAATCGTGTGAGGATGACGTCACTGTACGACAAGTGGTTTGTTGTGACCTCAAAATACGTCATGTATCGGCTGACAGAGGTCTTTCCATCATATGAATCGATATGAAACAGTTTGTACCGAGGCAGAAAAGAAACATCTCTCCAGGCGATGGGATACGGCTGCCGTATTCTGAGGTCCCAGGAGGAGTCTCGGGCATTGAACATCGCTCGAAGCTCCTGGACTTTGTTCCTCGCCTCCCTGGCTTCGTCAACAGCTGAAGGAGCGGATGCTCCTAGAGGATTGTCCTCCAAAGGAGGAGCGATCGTGTTGGAGGTCGCATTGACTGCGGGTCCCAAGCTTATTTGTTCGGGCATCCTTGCTGGTTGAGTCGGCAAGACAGCTTTGATTTCATCTACTTACTTGACCAAGGATAAGAGCATGGCTTCAAGTACTTCTAGACGTTGTTGATCAGTAGGTCCTTCATAATCATAGTCGACCATAAAGACTGTCCGCACGTAGGTAGACGTGGAAGGGACCGTAGAAGAGGTGCTCTCTGTGTCGTACCCTCGTACAGAGAAATCGTCGGGAAATGTCGAAATGTCTTCTTCCTCGGATTCGGAAAGGGTGCCACCCCCTGTGCAGGAAGCTGCATCGTCTGGGCAAAGGCGGTCATCCTCGGGGACATCCAAGTCTGTTGCATAATCCTAGTAGATCGCTACCCTCTGTGTATGCTCTTGGAATACCGGGTTGTCGCATACATTGTGGGGACTGCTACCTCTAGCTTCATCTACCCCAGGGAGGTCGAGGGTGCACCCTCGGGTGTTAGAAGCTTCTTTTTGGAACGGGTGCCTAGGTAGACACCCCCTGTGGTTGTCGGCGGTAATCCCACAGATGAGAGTTTTCTTGCAGTGCTGGCTGAGATTGTCGGGCTGGAAGAGCCTGTCTTCTTTCCTCCCTTGTCGAGAGGAACCTTCCGAGTTGAATTACAGAAGGCGAAAGGAAATTCCTCGTCTCCTGGAATTTGCACCCATTTCTCAGGTTGTTGTCGGACAGGTGCTGGCTAGTGCAATCGTTGGAAAACGGACTGCCGAGCTTCAGGTGCTGTCGACTTGTCACAGTAGCTGTTGATGATGACTTGGGTGCAATGATGTCCCGAAAAGGGCTCATCACATGCCAAGGTTGCTTCTCTCTCCTTGCGTTTGTGAGTAATCATCTCTCGCAAGTCGATAACAAACTGATCTACCTTTGCATCCAATTTGTGGACTCAGGTATCCCGAGCACACGGGTGCGTAGGTATCATATTTGCTTCCTGATCCGAGGCTAGTAAAAGTACTTGTTCACGATCGTTGTAGGAAGACTTTTGAGTCTCACCCTACCCGTTAGTCCTGGGGGACTGGATGCGGGTGGTTCTGTACAACTTTCCATCAGGAGCCTGCTGACTGGGCTTGTTGGGCCCGCACTGCCCTAGACTTCTTCGACTTAGCATCCAAAGGCACATAGTTAGAAGAGCCCAGATTGGAATATTCTATATTCTTAATGGGTCGCATCTGGTCGGGCCCGCATGAGAGACGGTCTAATACAGAGCTTCTGACAGGGCCGCATGAGGCAGCCTGTCTGCGGCCAGGATTGGCTGTCGCATGGGCCATCTGTCTGCAGCCAAAGTTGGCTACCGTATAGGCCATCTGTAAGCGGACAGAGTTGGCTGCCGCATAGGCATACTGCCCATTTCTATTATGCGGCCTCTTCTTCGTCCGCATGGATTTTCTTTGTGCCCCCAAAAGCTCAGCATCGTAGTGTTTTCCTTTACTGAATTTAGGGACAGTGGGGTTCTCTGCGGTCGAAAGCAAGGCCGCAGAAGAGCTTTGATCACCGTCTTGGGCCGCAGAAGGCGCTTCTTCGAGAACCTGGCGAGGGGCAACGGTTTTGCGCTTCGACGTCCTACAGGTTCTCTTTGGGTTGGCTCGCTTCTGTGATGGACTGGCACTCCCTTCAGAGAGCATTTCTTCGAATGCTTGTTGGTCAAAACGAACCATAAGCATTTGCTGCGTAGAGCCGAGCTTGGACGCGTCGGATTACGTCACCAACTTTTAAACAGAAGAGGAGGAAGTCCCCAGCAGAGTCGCCATCGTATTTGCCATTAAATATCAAAAACAAATATTACAGAGATACTGAATTTGATTACAAACTCGCTTGTACAAGAGAATGCCTAGAAAGAAATCCTAGAAAACAATCTAAGTACAATTGTTTAGTTTTTGATTCTGGAGGGTGACGATGGAGGCTCGGGAAAGTGTAGCAACTCTGCCTTACTCCTTGGACTATGAGACACAATCTTTGCTCTTGAAAAAATTTGCCAGCCTTTGATTGCCAACCTTTAGCATGAGTGTGGTACCCTGCTATTTATAGTGATTCCTGCAGTAGCAGATTTTGGGCCGCATAAAGGGCCACGTGGCCACGTGTCTGTAACAACACATAAAGATCCGATCTTGGGCTGCTAGCTGGTGGAGATTGTTGAGATTTTGTTGTATCGAATCTGGGTGGTTGAGACTTTGTCAAATTGCCATGTGTCCCCTCCACAAAGTAGAGTGACTCATTTTGGCCGCATAGCGGCCTTAGGGGCCTTGCTTCTGTGGCTCGGCTCGGCTCTGCTTGGCCACATGGGATCTTTGAGAACCTTGCTTCTGTGGCTAGGTTTGACTTGGCCACATGGGATCTGTGAGAACCTTCCCTCTGCGGCTCGAGTCCCCTTAGCCGTATGGGGCCTTCGAGAGCCTCGCTTCTGCGGCTTGAATTGTCTTAGCCGCATGAGGTCTCTAGGGCACTGCTTCTGCGGCTTAGTTTCGCTTGGCCGCATAGGGTCTCCATGAGCACTACTTCTGCGGCTTAGTTTAACTTGGCCGCATCGGGTCTCCACGAGCACTGCTTCTGCGGCTTAGTTTTGCTTGGCCGCATGGAGTAATGATCCACATAAACTCCATCTTTTCCATGCTTCTACACTACTAACATATCAATATCTAACATAATAGATATCTAACATCAAACTATCTAACAAAATATTAAATATCTAACAAAATACTAACCTCTACTATTTAATAACACTCATACTAACAAATATAACTTACACTAACATATAACAACTCTAACATATCTAACCCTCTACTAACCAACATCTAACAAATATACTAACATATATTACCTAACAATAATATATATATATATATATATATATATATATATATATATATATATATATATATATATATATATATATATATATATATATATATATATATATATATATACTCGACAACCTATGATACCTACATTCACTTAATATCCATACTACATAGGCTCATAGGTTACACAAAATGCCTATATCGTATAGTCACTCTTCTACTTAAAATCAATACTGTACCAATTGAACCTTCACTAAATTCTAGGATTAAAGTATGTTGTAGCCTTTCGTATTAGCTTTTCGAAACTTCAAATGCGTTCGCATTTTCGTGTTTGGGAGCTCCCTATTAATATATATATTTGGAATGCTAACTTCGATACGGTTCTTTTAAAAAAAACGGAAGATTAATCGGAGTTCTAGGCTAAAAGTTATGATTTTTCTAAGTTGCTATTGCTACTAAAAACGTGGATGAATATTATGACGAATTTGGGTTGTTTGGACAAAAGAAACACATCTCACTCTCCAAACCACTCAAGACACACATCAAACCACACTCTCCTCTCCTCTAACACAAGCACACCACTAACAACATATCCATACACATCTAAATATATGAAATATATCTAACATACCTATTATATATATACAAAACAGTTCATTATATAAAGAGACACTAAAATGACAAGTTGAGGCTAAAAATATGACATGTAGATTAAACCACTTAGATCTAACCATGGGTATCCAAATAAAACTCATTCTAACCATCCTAACTAACATCAATCCATCCTCTAACATGTCTAAAACTGAAATTAAAATACAATTAAACCTATTAGATATTAAACCAAACACCTGAGGTGTCCTAATTTGAGATCTAATAAGTAGGACACAAGGCACAATTCTAACTTGCTCTAGACATCTCCAAATGGCCTCAAGCTTGAATCTAAAGGGGGTACATGCATGGGGTTGGATCCTATGGATTCAAAACTAACTAATATGCATAAAAAGTCAATTTAGAGGGTTGGTTTTACCTATTGGGAGTGGGATCCTAATGATACTCTCAAGGACACGGCTCCGATACGAAGATCCTTCCAAAATGGACACTCCTCCTTGTACTTTGATCCAAATCTTTGCTAACACCCTTCCTTGATAGTATGAGAAGGTTGGATGGAAGTTTTGATGGAGGAATGAAGAGATTTGGAGATCAAAACAAAGAGGGAAGCTCTCTAATTTGGGGAAGAACACTTTGTGAAGGAAAAGAGGCAAGATGGAATGAAATGAAAGGAATGGAGGCTAACCTACCTATAGTGGCTGCTACTAAACCCTATTTGGGCTTTGGGGGAAAGTCCAATAAGGCCTCAACTAGTCCTCTTGGTTAATTTTAAGTTAGGTTCAAGTTTTGGATCAAAAGAGTTAAATTTAAGCCTCTAACTTAACTAATCTAACAAGTGGAATTAGTCTAAACTTACTAACTTAATTAGTGGGGATTGTGGGCCATGACTAACTAATCTTCGGGTCCCGTCTAGAGTCTAAGCTACCCGGGTCACTAACACATGTCGGAATGAAACAAAACTCAAACCCGACTAAACAAATCCCGTTAAATCAATATAAAAATATAAAAATTCCCGAAGTATTAAAATATAAAAAATAACCAAAATCATAATGAATCAATTTTAATATTATTAAAATAATCTAAAATTCACCAATTAATCAAAATCCTAAATATTTCAAAAGTCACAAAATGACCAAAATACCCTTAGCCTAAAAAGTGGTAATTAGCTAATCTAATCACATGGATTAGGCCTCCATGGTCATGGTTAGTCTCTAGGCTAAGCAGCTTTAAGGTTACGCTAGCCAAAGTACAATATAACAAAACAATAATTTAATGATATTAAAATAATCAAAATTCACCAATAAATCAATAACATGATTTAAACCTATTATTAAATAATCAATTTTACAAAAATTCAAAATTACCCTCATTTTAAAAAAGTGGTGGTTACACCTGTGACTTCGAGCGTATATCCTTCATGGATGGGTTCTCCGATTACTACCAAATCAAGATGCTCCCTGAAGACGAAAAGCATACGACGTTCCGGACTCCAATAGGGGTGTTTTGTTACACAGTGATGACTTTCGGATTAAAGAACGCGGGAGCCACCTATCAAAGGGCTATGAGTACCATATTCTGTAAGCATCTTCGAAAGACGATGGAGTGTTATGTTGACGATATCGCCGTTAAAAGCAAGTACAAATCCAACCACTTGGATGATCTACGAACGGTGTTCGATCTAATGCGCACACATTAGCTAAAGATGAACCCGACCAAGTCCTTCCGAGGCGTTTCCAGCGGTATGTTCTCTGGCTTCATCATCACGGCAAATGGGATTCATATCGACCCGGAGAAGACCAAGGTGATTCTGGACATGGCTCCTCCAAAGAACCTCCGAGATCTTCGAGGTTTGCAGGGGCGACTGGCATACATCAGGAGGTTCATAGCGAATCTCTCTGGTAAATGTCAACCCTTTACCAGACTAATGAAGAAAGGGGTCACCTTTGTATGTACTGAGGATTGCCAGTGCACATTCGCCGACATCAAGAAATACCTCACCAGCCCTTCTGTGTTGGTGGCACCAGTTATGGGGAAGCCCTTCCTACTATTCGTCCGAGCCATGGATCATTCTCTTGGTGCCTTATTAGCTCAAAAGAATAACGACGGCCACGAGCAGGCAATTTATTATCTCAGTAGGACCATGGGTGGAGCCGAACATCGGTACAACCCTATCGAAAAGGAATGTCTCGCCCTTCTCTTCGCCATTCAAAAGACATTGTACTATGTGACCGGACAAACGATCCATGTCGTACCCAGAATCAACCCCCTTAGAGTCCTGATGACCAAGCCAGGGGCATTAAATTCACGACTAGCCATATGGATAATCCTTCTGACTCCCTACAACATGGTGTTTGTCCTACAGAAGGCAGTCAAAGGCCAAGCATTGGCAGATTTCTTGGCAGCACATCCGGTGCCAAAAACTTCAAAACTCTACGAGGAAATCCTCGATGAAGTGCTGGAGTCCAACACAGTCTCGGACGCCTCAGTATGGCGCATGTTTTTCGATCGAGCCTCAAGAACGTGGCCAAATGGTGAAATCAAAGCAGGGGTCGGGATCATCCTTGTTACTTCCAATGGCCTAATTATCAATCGTACATATTCTCTCATGGAGTCATGCACCAACAATGCTGTAGAGTATAACACCCTTATCATCGGGCTCCAATTTGCCAAACAGTTGGGGGTTGACTATATCGAGGCCTATGGAGACTCGAAATTGATCATCAGCAGGTTCGAGGACAGTACGAGGTTCGACATGAGGACTTGATACCTTGCCACTAGGCGGCAATCGATATTATCTCCACTTTCACTAGATTCTTTATAGAACATGTGCTAAGGTTGTAGAACTTGGAAGCTGACGTACTAGCCGGTCTCGCCGCTTCTCTAGCCGTCCCTGTTGGATCCCAGTGTACCATCTCAGTAATGGGCCAGGAGTTGGTCTGTCCAAAGAATGTCCTGTGCGTGTCAAAACTATTCACTACAAGTAGGTAATGATGAAGGCACTCAGGATTGGTGATTCCTATTTATAGACTATATAGTTTCCGGAATCCTGCCTGAAGACCCAAGAGAAGCAGCTTCTATCAGGAGGCAGTCACTTCGTTTCTTCTATGACACAACCACTAAAATGCTATATCGTCGCTCATACGACGAACCTCTCTTACGCTGTGTGTCTCGTACAAAGGCGTAGGAAGCACTTAGAGAAGTGCATGATGGAACCTGCGTAGCTCATCAGCCGGGCCCCAAACTACAAGACCGACTACGCCGTATGGGCTATTATTGGTCCACTATGATGGCAGATATCGTTAAATATGCAAAAAAATATCGGGCGTGCCAGTTTCACGTAGACTTCATCCATCAACCCTCAGAATATTTACACCCTACGGTGGCCGCTTGGCCATTCGAAGCATGGGGAATAGATATCGTAGGGCCAGTCAGCCCGCCCTCCTCCAAAGGACACCGTTTTATCCTTGCCATTACGGATTATTTCTCCAAATGGGAAGAAGCAGTACCATTGGTAGAGGTGAAGACCTCCAACATGACCAGTTTCATCAAACATCACGTTATTTACTGCTTCGAAGTTCCCAGAAAAATTATTCACGACAACGGCCCTCAGTTCGTGAGCCATACATTCCATCGGTTCTGTGACAAAAGTCGAATTCAGAATATGGCGTCAACAACTTACAACCCGGCAGCTGTGGGACTAGCCGAGGCATTCAACAAGACCATTGTCAAACTCCTCAAAAAAGTCATCTCCTATAATAAATGTGACTGGAATGAGAAGTTTTTAGGTGAATGTCAATGGGCCTACTGTATGACAGATCTTACACCTACAGGAAGCACACCATTCTTTTTGGTCTATGGGAGCGAGGCTGTCCTCCCCTTGGAGATTCAAATCCTGTCCTTACTGGTAGCCATTACTAACCAGTTAACCGTAGAAGATAACCAGTACAGGCAGTTACAAGAGTTAGAAGCGTTGGATGAAAAGCTCTTGCTCGCGCAGCAAAGGATCGAGCTTTACCGAGCCCGTATCTCTGGGGCCTTCAACAAAAAGGTCCGTGAAAGATCATACCAAGTGGGAGACCGTGTCTTGGCAGTACGAAGAACAATGGTAATGACTCACAAGATGACTGAAAAGTTCGAGCCCAAGTGGGAAGGACCGTTTGTCATAGAAACGGTATACTCCAATGGTGCTTATCGTCTAGCTAAGCCTAATGGTGACTTTCTAATGATGTCCATCAACGACAAGTTTCTTTAAAAATATTACGTCTGAAGGCGGAACCAGCATAGGCGCCCACATCCCCGAAAAAAGGTGCCTATGAGTTTTGGTAAGGGGATCTCCCTCCCTCTCCTATATATTCTCTCAAGTAGATGAAGCACTTCACGTCCACATTACCTCTAGATTACTCCTCTACACCTGGAAGATGCGGCTACCATGTCCATATTACCTCTGAGTAGTCGTTCTTCTCGCATTAGTTCTATGGTTATTCCGACGGTCTATAAAATAGTTCACGTCCATATTACCTCTGGATTGTTGTTCTATATCCCAGCAAAGATTAAGCCTATCACATCCATATTACCTCTGGTCAGGCAAATCCCTGGTGAAGATTCCCTCTTTATTTTGAAGACAAAAGAAAAGACGACATGAAAGCTTCTATATATATATATATAAACATGTTGATACAAAGACCTATTACAGACTCTTCATAGTTACATACACAGAAGCAAAAAAAAGGCTAAAATTGCAGTACAATCTCTCAATAGCGCAGGCGAGGCGGTGACAGAGCCAATCACTTCCTGGTTAAAAGAAAGCCACCGCCCGAAGCAGCTATTGGCCCAAGCCGGGGATGAAGATCAGCACAGGACTCCCCTATCTCTCCAGCTGGCCATGGGAGCAACCACAGCTGCAGGCCTTGCTATTCCTCGGAATGACAAGCAATCCAAATCCAGGAAGCAGAGGTCCAAGACGCCATTGACGGCCATGACATCCAGAGCGTGGGGACGTCTCGAGATCTACTGGTAGTTCTACTACGGCTTCTTCGGATAAAAGGGTTTGCCACTGACGGCCGCCTCAAGCAAACTCCAGGGCCGTCAGCAGCCGAGTGTCGGGCAAGCAAGGCCATTATGGAAGTAGCAGAGTCTTCTCTTGGAATGGGTAGTCCTTTATATAGACTATTCGCATGGTCCAAGCACGGGCCAGATGTCGGTCAGAAGGAAGCTTAGAATCTAAGCCAAAGCTCCACTCCATGTCAGATGACAGTACTGTTAGTGAATAGAAGGAACGTGACTCTGGAACTCCTCTGCCATAGAGATTCGCAATTCCTGCAAAGACGCAAAAGGCTCTAGTATTAAGAAGTCATCAGGAGATCTTGCTCTGAAACGATGACTCAGGACAATTAATGCTAAAGAGTTAGGTGTGACACCAGCCATCACCCAGCTCGTACAATCCTGCCACGTGTTCATGCTTCTGTTCAAAGTATCCCGAGCAAGGCTCAAGTTCAGGACACTTTGATGGGGGTCTTGGAGAAGCATGAAAAATCTCAGCTGATGACATTCCTTCGCCACAGAGCAGATGATACAAAGGCCCAGCCCAAGTGCTAAAAAGACAAAACAGAGGATATGAAAAGAAATCCCTTATGTGTCACATCTACCAAAGTCTAGTACAGACACATGGAGACTACATAAAAGAACTAATTATGTTCCTCTACAAAGGATCTAGTATATATTCGATTGTAGCTTCCCTTTCCGAAAATTTCTGAAATATTTTTTATTATTTATTTGATTTAAATAGTGTTTTTTTAGATTTTTATAAATAATTATTTAGTTAATTATTACGATAGATAACCTTAGCCATGATTAAGATTTGGAGTACAAGATGACCAAAAATCATGGCACGGATAGTGCAATGGCGTACTTTGACTAGTATATTAGCCCTGGTAGGGAAGGCCGAGCCATAATGACGTCCTAACTAGGAAAATCATGCCAAGTTGCAACTTAACCCTTACCGAAGATTCTATTTATTATTTAATTATATTATTGAGTTTTAGGGAACCCGGTTGTACCGAACCTGTCTAGATTGGGGCCCAAGTCAAATCCAAGCCCATGTAGGCATGTAGTGGGACCAAATACGGCCTTGTAGACATGTTTGGTAAATGCAAATATTTTTTGTATATATTTTTAGGAATTGGCAATTATTTTCTAAATATTTGTTATAGGTAGATTATAGGTATTATTATTAAATAGTGTTTTACAAAATTTGTATGATCTTCTGGAGCCAGATAAGTAGTGTGCATGTTGTATCCATCCGAAACGACTTTTGGGCTATTTTAATTGTTATTAGGATTTTATTATCATTAATATTACCTTGTTGTTATTAAATGATAACGATTTATATTTATTAAATCATTTATTATATAAATGATATGTATATATTTGTGTATATAGATTACGTATGTATATATAAATATATATTGTATACGTGTGTATGTATATGTATATATAAATATATATTATATATGTGAGTATGTATATATAAATATATATTGTATACGTGTGTATGTATATATAAATATATATTATATATGTGAGTATGTATATATAAATATATATTGTTTACGTGTGTATGTATATATAAATATATATTATATATGTGTGTACGTATATATATATATGTATATATGTACATAGGTACATGTATATATATATGTAGATATATATTTATTTATGCTAATAAAAGAAAACCCAACAACGAACCCCAAACCGAACCCATCCCAGCAATTCCCAAGCCAGGCCGAACCCAAACTGACCCCAGCCCCTCAAAGCCCCTAAGCAACCAGCGCTCAGCCCTGCCCAACACCCATGTTCTCAGCCCGAGCAAAACTTCCCTCCTTAAGTCCTAGGCCGACCCCGAGTGTTCTGTTAGCGAACGCGCGCATACATATATAAACCAACGAGAGAGAGATCGAAAGGAACCAAAACCCTAACCACAAACCCGACGCCCCCTCCCCAGTCACCTGGGCAGCCACTCGCCGCTGGGGACACAGCCAGGCACAGCCGAAGTTGCCAGAAACGTACAACAACAGCAGCAACAACAAGCCGTGCCGGTCCAAGTTCAGGACATGATTTTTCGTCGCACGATGGATCATTTTTTGATCTACTTATTCAGGTGAGATCACAACCCTACCCACTCCATATCCTATCAACTAGTTTTAATTCATTCGAAATATACACCAGTAAAAGATATAGTGAAAATAAAAAAAACTGTTCATATTGAACAGTACAAACCGAACCCGGTACTATGTTTTGGAAGGCAGATAACTTCAATGTTTTACTAGATTTAAGGAATCTATTTGAACAAATTTGTAGCCTATATAACCGAGTATAAAAGCCATTAATTATTTTACATATTTTGTGATTGTTTTCTGATTAAAACTGTTCCAAAAATTAAGAAAAAAACTAGTCTTCAAAAACCCAAATTGTAATAAAATTGTCCGACACGACGTGCGTTCCGCCAAACCGGGGGACGTGGTCATGAACCGAAAGCATCGAAAGGTGCGTAACGGCTTCGTGGACGTGTATGCTTTGATGGAATTCAAATTGGTCGCGTGTGTGCGACGAATTTGATGCATATCCGTCGAAATTCACCGTATCAGCCTCTGTGCAAATTTTCCAATTATTTTGTGCACGTTCGTCAGATCAAGACGAAATTTATGCCAACATAACCATATCGTTTTTCTGGTCATGTATGCCAAATTTGGTCCAATTCTGAGATAGTTGATCGGATCGCCGTTTTGTGGGCCCTACGATCCGATTCAACGGACGATTTTATGCACGGCCCACCGGAATCCAAAACTGGATATACCGTTGGGTTCGTATCATCAAAACGAATTTGTAGACATGTAGTTTGACGACTTTAGAGACCATTAATCCTGGCACGCTTTTCGGTGCAAAGCGGATCCAACAGTGGATACCGTTTTGACCCAAAATTACCGTTTTGCCTCTGTTTCTAGAATTAGACTTAAGGACAGGCATCCTAGCTAATTTGGCTATTCTAAGAATGTTGGCAATGTCGGTTTCAGCTTTCGGAGACAATTGTGATGATTTGGATTTTATGGCTTAGCAGTTGACTATATTCTGTTGGATCTACGTGCAAACTCCAGGCAAGATACCTTGCCTCCCTCTACAGTTTAATTTCATGCTTATAATTTTTTCTGTGATTATTTGGTTATTATTTGGTTACTTTAGTTCAATGGATTTATATGTTATTATCAGTTCTCTAGTCGACTTGATTTATATATGTTCTTCATACCATGTTCACTAGTTCTTTGACTTGCCTGTATATCATCTTCATGACATGATAGTGTAGATATGCCAGGCTTGTTCACCTTATGAGTTCATATTAGAGTTGTCCTTACTTGGGTCTTGACTGAGTTGTACCATGTCGTTACTTGTACCTCGACTGGTTCGTGTCATAGAACGAATACGTGTAATTGAACTGCTAAATCCTTGTTATTGTTTCCTTGGCACCAGAGAGTCCACTCGGGACGAGGATGTTTGTCTTGATCTGTTGCACCAGAGAGTCCACACTCGGGACGAGGGTGTTTGTCGTGTTCATTGGCACCAGAGTGTCCACACTCGGGATGAGGGTTGACCATTTGTACCAGAGAGTCCACACTCGGGACGAGGGTGTTTGTCATGTTTACTTGCATCAGAGAGTCCACACTCGGGACGAGGATGTAGTACTTGCACCAGAGAGTCCACACTCGGGACGAGGGTGCCTTGCCGTTCACTAACCAGAGAGTCCACACTCGGGACGAGGGTTAGTGATTAGAACTAACCAGAGAGTCCACACTCGGGACGAGGGTTAGTGATTAGTTCAAACCTGCAAGTCCACTCGAGGCGAGGGTTTGGTATTCCATTGATCTCGTGTTCACTTGTTCATCCAGCAGTTCAGATACGTGTAGTTGATCTTGTATTCTAGTTCATAGTCACCTGTCAGTAGCCACTTTTCGTTAGTCACTTGTTAGCAGTTTGGTCGTAGTCTCTCGCCATGTTATGTATCGTCCCTTATTTATATCCTGTTTATATTATCATGTATGATTAAACTGCTAGATAGGCATGTTTTTATGTATCTTGCTATGTCCCCTGTGGACCTGATGATCTCTTCAGGTTTAGCGATTGCAAGGAGTTAGTTAGCGGCTTGATGGTAGTGATTACTCCTGCAGGGATACAGGTATTTGCTTGTGCTATTTCTTTATTATCCTTTCATGCTTTATATTCCATACCATGATATATTCAGCTTATTTTATAGACTCATATCATTCTTGGAGTCTATTTGGACAATATGCTAATGGGCTGCAAACCATGACCCATAATTGTTCATTCATGTTTCATATTTTTATTGTGGATTGAGATATAGATTACGTTGCCATGATTTGGCAGTATACCATAGCCTTGACAGCGTTTACGTATTCGAGTCAGGCTGGAGTCTGTTCGATACATAGTTGGCTTGCTCACGAGCCCGCGTCCGAAAAGCGGGTGCGGGTCATGACAAGTTTTTTTGGTGGCCCATGCAGGTCTGAGCATATCGTACCGGTTAGGTAACTATACTGGTACTAGCCTGCGACTATGACTAAACCTTAGAAATCTCAATCCACTCTGTCTTGAAAATTCTCTTAGAAATTTCTCTACCGTCTTTGAAACTTCGTATTCGTTCTCGATTATTCTCCCTTGCCTTCTTGTACCATTGATTCTAGTCCCTTCCTATTCCGGGGTGACGAATGATCGTGCTGTCTAGAATTCATCAGAAATTCTTAAATTATAGTATAATATTGCATGATTATTGAGTTTCAGTTGTTTATTGATATGGGGGATTATAGTTGCCATATGCCTAGATATCTGTCGGTAGAATTGTTAGCAACTAGTTAGAAGATTATAAGATTTTAGTGACCGTGTTTTGAGGAGTAATGTGACCAAAGGTGGGTAGAAGTCCTCAAGTATTCGGAGTTATAAAATGACTAAGAGGAGAATATAAAATATTTTTGAAATTAAATATGAGGAGATTAAAGTAATAGTAGACTTTGATTTGTAAGAAATAATTATGAATTAGAATTTTGAGGACGAAATTATTTTTAAGGTGGGTAGATTTGTAGCTTCCCTTCCCAAAAATATTTGAAATATTTTTTTATTATTTATTTGATTTAAATGGTGATTTTTAGATTTTTATAAGTAATTATTTAGTTAATTATTACGATAGATGACCTTAGCCATAATTAATATTTGGAGTACAAGATGACCAAGAATCATGGCATGGATAGAGCAATGGCGTGCTTTGACTAGTGTATTAGCTATGGTAGGAAAGGCCGAGCCATTGTGACGTCCTAACTAGTAAAACTAGGCCAAGTTGTGACTTAACCCTTACCTTAGATTCTATTTATTATTTAATTGTATTATTGAGTTTTAGGGAACTCGGTTGTACCGAACCTGTCCAGATTGGGGCCCAAGTCAAATCAAAGCCCATGTAGGCATGTAGTGGGACCAAATACGACCTTCTAGACATGTTTGGTAAATGCAAATATTTTTTGTATATATTTTTAGGAATTGGCAATTATTTTCTAAATATTTGTTATAGGTAGATTATAGGTATTATTATTATTATTAAATAGTGTTTTACAAAATTTGTATGATCTTCTGGAGCCAGATAAGTAGTGTGCATGTTGTATCCATCAGAAACGACTTTTGGGCTATTTTAATTGTTATTAGGATTTTATTATCATTAATATTACCTTGTTGTTATTAAATGATAATGATTTATATTTATTAAATCATTTATTATATAAATGATATGTATATATATGTGTATATAGATTATATATGTGAGTATGTATATATAAATATATATTGTATACGTGTGTATGTATATGTATATATAAATATATATTATATATGTGAGTATGTATATATAAATATATATATTTTATACGTGTGTATGTATATATAAATATATATTATATATGTGAGTATGTATATATAAATATATATTGCATACGTGTGTATGTATATATAAATATATATTATATATGTGTGTACGTATATATATATGTATATATGTACATAGGTACATGTATATATATGTAGATATATATTTATTTATGCTAATAAAAGAAAACCCAACAAAGAACCCCAAACCTAACCCAGCCCAGCAATTCCCAAGCCAGGCCGAACCCAAATTGACCCCAGCCCCTCACAGCCCCATAGCAACCAGCGCTCAGCCCGACCCAACACCCATGTTCTCAGCCCGAGCAAAACTTCCCCCCCCCCACAAGTCCCATGCCGACCCCGAGTGTTCTGTTAGCGAACGTGCGCATACATATATAAACCGACGAGAGAGAGATCAAAAGGAACCAAAACCCTAACCATAAACCCGACGCCCCCTCCCCAGTCACCTGGACGTCCACTCGCCGCTGGGGACACCGCCAGGCGCGGCCGAAGTTGCCAAAAACGCACAGCAACAGCAGCAGCAACACGTCGTGCCGGTTCAAGTTCAGGACATGATTTCTCGACGCACGATGCATCATTTTTCGATCTACTTGTTCAGGTAAGATCACAACCCTACCCACTCCATATCCTATCAACTAGTTTTAATTCATTCGAAATATACAACAGTAAAAGATCGAATGAAAATCGAGAAAAATTATTCATATTGAACAGTACAAATCGAACCCGATACTATGTTTTGGAAGGCAGATAACTTCCATGTTTTACTAGATTTATGGAATCTACTTGAACATATTCGAAGCTTATGTAACCGAGTATAAAAGCCATTAATTATTTTACACATTTTGTGATTGTTTCATGATTAAAACTGTTCCAAAAATTAAGAAAAAACTAGTCTTCAAAAACCCAAATTACAATAAAATTGTCTGACACGACGTGTGTCCCGCCAAACCGGGCGACGTGGTCGCGAACCGAAAGCATCGAAAGGTGCGTAACGACTTCATGGACATGTGGGATTTGACGGAATTCAAATTGGTCGCGTGTGCGCGACGAATTTGATGCGTATCCGTCAAAATTCACCGTATCGGCCTCTGTGCCAATTTCCTAATTATTTTGTGCATGTTCGTCAGATCAAGACGAAACTTGTGCCAACAGGACAGTATCGTTTTTCTGGTCTTCTATGCCAACTTTGGTCCAATTCTGAGACAGTTGATCGGATCGCCGTTTTGCGGGCCCCACGATTCGATTCAACTGGCGATTTTGTGCACGGCCCACCGGAATCCAAAACTGGACATACCGTTGGGTTTGTATCATCCAAACGAATTCGTAGACATGTAGTTTGACGACTTTAGAGACCATTGACAATGGCACGCTTTTGGGTGCAAAGCGGGTCCAACGGCGGACACCGTTTTGACCTAAAATTACAGTTTTGCCCCTACGTCCAGAATTGGACTTAAGGATAGGCAATCCCAGATAATTTAGCTATTCTGAGAATGTTGGCAATGTCTGTTTCAGCTTTCGGAGACAGTTGTGATGATTTGGACTTTATGGCTTAGCAGTTGACTATATTCTGTTAGATCTGCGTGCAAACTCCAGGCAAGATACCTTGCCTTCGTCTACAGTTTAATTTCATGCTTATAGTTTTTCCTGTGATTATTTGGTTATCATTTGGTTACTCTAGTTCTATGGATGTATATGTTATTATCAGTTCTCTAGTCGACTTGATTTATATATGTTCTTCATACCATGTTCACTAGTTCTTTGACTTGCCTGTATATCATCTTTATGACTTGATAGTATAGATATGCCAGGCTTGTTCAACTTATGAGTTCATATTAGAGTTGTCCTTACCTGGGTCTTGACTGAGTTGTACCATGTCGTTACTTGTACCTCAACTGGTTCGTGTCATAGAACGAATACGTGTAATTGAACTGCTAAATCCTTGTTATTGTTTCCTTGGCACCAAAGAGTCCACTCGGGACGAGGGTGTTTGTCTTGATCTGTTGTACCAGAGAGTCCACACTCGGGACGAGGGTGTTTGTCGTGTTCATTGGCACCATAGAGTCCACACTCGGGACGAGGGTTGACCATTTGCACCAGAGAGTCCACACTCGGGACGAGGGTATTTGTCGTGTTTACTTGCATCAGAGAGTCCACACTCAGGACAAGGATGTAGTAGTTGCACCAGAGTGTCCACACTCGGGATGAGGGTGCCTTGCCGTGTACTAACCAGAGAGTCCGCACTCTGGACGAGGGTTAGTGATTAGAACTAACCAGAGAGTCCACACTCGTGACGAGGGTTAGTAATTTGTTCAAACCTGCGAGTCCACTCGGGGCGAGGGTTTGGTATTCCATTGATCTCGTGTTCACTTGTTCATCCAGCAGTTCAATTACATGTAGTTGATCTTGTATTCCAGTTCATAGTCACCTGTCAGTAGCCACTTGCCGTTAGTCACTTGTTAGCAGTTTGGTCGTAGCCTCTCGCCATGTTAAGTATCGTTCCTTGTTTATATCCTGTTTATATTATCATGCATGATTAAACTGCTAGATAGGCATGTTTTTATGTATCTTGCTATGTCCCTGAGGACTTGATGATCTCTTCAGGTTTAGCGATTGCAAGGAGTTATTTAGCGGCTTGATGGTAGTGATTAAACCTGCAGGGATACAGGTATTTGCTTGTGCTATTTTTTTATTATCCTCTCGTGCTTTATATTTCATACCATGATATATTCTGCTTATTTTATAGACTCATATCATTCTTGGAGTCTAATCGGACAATATGCTAATGGGATGCAGACCATGACCCATTATTGTTCATTCATGTTTCATATTCTTATTATGGATTGAGATATAGATTATATTGCCTTGATTTGGCAGTATACTATAGCCTTGACAGCGTTTACGTATTCGAGTCGGGCTGGAGTTCGTTCGATACGTAGCTGGCTTGCTCACGAGCTCACGTCCGAAAAGCGGGTGCGGGTCGTGACTTCGGTAGAGCTTAGAAGGGTCTACAAGGGATTCGGTCTTCGTCAAAGCGCAGCCCTTCTTCTTCTACCAGAAGATTGACCTCCATCGAGGCATATTCTGATCTTTTTATGGGCGCAGCTTTCCATAAGCATATCAGCCACTCGGCCAAAGAAGCAGCTTCCTGAAGTAGTCAATGGCCCGAGCCTTCAAAGAGGGCAGCAGGTCGCGTAGCCCTGAATAGAAAGGACATAGCACAAACCTGTGGCTCTTTGGGTTGGCTATCCACCCATGACCTAGGTCGTCAGGACCTCGAAGATCCCTCAGACGTCGCCTAGAGTTGAACTCCCTAAAGAGGACATTTACATACTCCTTAACGGCAGCGATGGCTCCTTCTACATAGAGTTCTTCTTTAAGAACATGGCCCCTATGAGCGAAAAAGCCTCGACCAGCAGCAAACTTATACAAGGCAGATCGCCGCTCGAAGTTAAGTTTGGATCTTGCATGGTAGTGAAAGATGCCAAGAAGAAGACAGCGACTCTTCAGAGAAGAACTTCCCCTTTTATAAGACCGAGAATGGCCCAGAGTGCATCCCACATGGCAGACGGTCAGAATTTCTACATTAATAGGATAAGCCTAAGATTCAGCACGACAAGTGTCAGTCTTAGACCCTTTGAATTCCCCATATTACGGTGGCAATTAAGAGGGAAGTCCTTAAAGAGTGGGTATTTATCGCTCTTTACTTTAGAAGCCAAAGCCTTCAATCCAGAGGCGTAGCTACTCGCCTGCGCCAACCTCAAAAGCAAGATGGTGGTAGGTCCCGCCCTTTCCTTTGCTTTAGAAACCAATGTCTTCACTCCAGAGGCGTAGCTACCTGCTTGCGCCAACCCCAGACACACAAGGGTGTTATACCCTTTCCTCAAAAGCCAACGCCTTCAAAGTTCAGAGGCGCAGCTACTTACATGTGTCCATATGAGGCGCAGGATGGTGATATGCTCACACCATCTCCATTCCTACGGTACAGTCATCTGCTCCAATCTAGACGCTTATGTCACTTCTCTACAAGAGACTTGGGAACTCCTACTGCAATCAATGCAAGTCAGCCCGTCGCTCCAAAAGCACAGTAACCTCACCAACCTGAAGCACAAGCCTACTCGTCGCCTACAATACAGTGACTCTGTTGCTCCAAAACACAGCTTCATCGTTGCTCTAAATGCACAGAACTCTCATCGTCATTCGAAGCCAAGTCCACTCGTCGCCTGAAGGCACAGAGGCTCCGTCGTCTCCAAAAGCACGGTCTACCCGTCGCTCCAGAAGCACAGCAATACTTATTTCTCACCAGAGGCACAGGAAGCATGGGTCCACCCTAATTGGTTTGTTTAAATCGCCTCTAGCAGAAAAGATTGGGATTAAATCATGATTGATATCATATCAGATTGATTTACATCATAGACGTGGATCAATTTGACTCCAAATCTAGGATGAAATCCTAAGATTTACTCGGCTGTATTCGAGCAAACAAATTAGCACGTGCCACGTGTCAACTCCTTTGGTTATGTTGATAACCACCAGAGATCTCGATTGAGGGGAATCTCGATGTCTGCCACGTGACAGCGCTGCAGAAGCCCGTACCGTGCAATGACGACAGATTCTTTCATATCTCAGAAACCCTAATGTACATCGCATAGGTGCTCGGTTCTCTATAAATAGAAGGAGTTCTCCTTCAACTTAAAGGAAGAGAACCTTCATCTAATAAGGAACAATCCACCAACCAACCAACCAACCAACAGAAGAACAACCACCTCTAAGGGATCTTCTCCTACAGACAGCCTCTTGATCGATCACCCCAGATTTCCATCGAAGGCACCAGAGAGCCAGAGCAAGGTTGATTCGTCGTCATATCGTCAACGGAGTAAAAGAACCGATGCAATGCTCGTTATCTACCGTCACACTTTCCCAGAAATCTCTTCTTCCTGTACTTAGAATATCCTGTTTAGGACTTTCTTCTTTATACACAGATACCTTATACGTTCAATAAATCAAAAAGTTCGTTCAACCTTTTGTTATGTCGAATAGTATAATAGGGTATTACTTATAGGTTAGGTAAGGATGGTAACTTATGTATAGGCTATTGTGCTAGGGTATGGGTGTAATGAGCTTTAGCATAGACCATAGGTAAGGAAGATTGATTAACTTATGTATTATATGGTAGTGTATAGGTGATTGGGTAAATAGATTAGGGACCTTGCATAGCCTATGCTTATACAGTATAAGTACGTACATAGAGTATGACCTAGTATTAGTTAAGGTACCTTGGTATGGCAAGGCATGGACCCAAAAACCCAGTTGTGACTTAGTTTGATCTAGTTTAGCAAGGTATTGACCTGATTGACTTAGTTTGACCTAAATGACTTGGAGACCTAGTATTGACCTAGTATAGCATGTTTATGATTCCAAAAAACAATTTGACATTGATATTCCATATTTAGATCTTCGAGGTACAGTATCGGATACCGTTGATATTCTACATCGGATATCAGGAGAGTACATTCTCTGATAGTTTCTATATCTGATACTTGTTATGATCCATATTTGATTCTTGACAGGTTGGCCACACGAGTTAGTTGTTATAGTTTCTATTTTGATACACATACTGTTCTCATATCTCATTGCACATTTTGATCTCCCTGCTCATGTATTGACACCATATTGCGCTATTGTGGATTGTTCGACGTAACAAAAGGTTGAACGGAGTTTTTACTTTATTGAACGTATAAGGTATCTGTGTACAAAGAAGGAAGTCCTAAATAGGATTTTCTAAGTACAGGAAAAAGTGATTTCTGGGAAAGTTTGACAATGGAGATCGAGCACTGCAGCGGCTCCTTCACTCCGTGATGATCTTACGATGAATCAACCTTACTATGGCTCTCTGGCGCCTTTGATGGGACTCTGGGGTCACCGATCAAGACGCTGTCTGGAGGAGAACATCCCTTGAAGATGGTTGGTTGGTAGGTTATTTGGTTGGTAGGTGGATGAGGGTGGTCGACTCTTCCTAGATGAAGATCGATGCTCCTTTGAAGATTGTCGATTGTTGATTTTCCTCTGTCGATTCCCCCCCCCTCTCTGGTGGAAGAAGAACTTATATTTATAGAGAACCGAGCACATATGCGATGTGCATTAGGGTTCCTAAGATATGAAAGAATCTGTCGTCATTGTACGGTACGGGCTTGCGGCACTGACACATGGCGAACATCGAGATTCCCCTCAAACGAGATCTCTAGCAGTTATAAACATAATCGAAGGAGGTGACACGTGGTGCGTGCCAATTTGCTTGCTCGGATACAACCGAATAAATCTTAGGATTTATCCTAGATTTGGAGTCTAATTGATCCTCATCTAAGATTAAAATTATTCTGATATGATATCAATCATGATTTAATCCCAATCTTCTCTGTAAAAGGCGGTTTAAATAAACCAATTGGGGTGGACCCATGCTTCTTGTGCCTCTGGTGAGGACTAAGTGCTTCTGCAGACGACAGAAACTTTGTGCTTTCAGACGATGAGTGGACTTGGCTTCGAATGACGACGAGACTTCTGTGCATGTAGAGCAACTTATGAAGCTGTGTTTCGGGCTACCAGAGTCACTGTGCTGTAGGCGACAAGTAGGCTTGTGCTTCAGGTTGGCGAGGTTACTGTGCTTTTGAAGCGACAGGTTGACTTGCATTAGTTGCGATGGGAGTTCCCAAGTCTCTTATAGAGAAGTGACTTAAGTTGATGATCCGGAGAAGATGACTACGCCGTGGGAATGGAGATGGTATGAGTATATCACCATCCTGCGCCTCATGCGCGCTGGTAGGTAGATGCGCCTCTGAACAATAAGGCGTTGGCTGCGAAGGAAAGGGTATGACACCCTTGTACGTCTGAAGATTGGCGTAGGCAGATAGCTGCACCTCTGGAGTGTAGATACTAGCTTCTGGAATAAAAGAAAAGGAGGAGAGCCCTACCACCATATTGTTTCTGAGGTTGGCGTAGGCAGGTGGCTGCGCCTCTACGCGAAGGCTCTGGCTTCTTTAAAGTGCCGAGTTACTGATATACTTCTGAGAGGCTGTGCCCACAAGAATATCAGAACATGCTTCGATGGAAGTCAATTCTCCAATGTGTGTATCAAGAAGAAGAAGGTTGCGCTTCGATAAAGACTGCATCCCTTGTAGATCCCTCTAGGCTTCTGTCGAATCTGTTCGAATCTGTACTAGATCCTTTGTAGAAGAACAGAATAAGTCCCTTATGTCTGGTCTTGATGTGTGTGTACTTGACTTTAGTAGACATGACAATGAAGGAACTTCTCCCCATATCTTCTGTTTTGTCATTTTAGCACTGCCTGTATCTTTTACATCTTCTGCGCTGTGGCGAAGGATGTCTTCAGCTAAGATTTTTCATGCTTCTATAAGACCCCCTTCAAAGTGTCCCGAACTTGAGTCAAGCTCGGGATACTTTAAACAGAAGCATGAACACGTCAGGACTGTACGAGCTGGGTGATGGCTGGTGTCACGCCTAGCTCTTAGAATTAATTATCCTGAGTCATCATTTCAGAGCATGGGCTCCTGATGGCTTCTTGATATTGGAGCCTCTTGTGTCTTTACAGGGATCACGAATCTCTTAGCAGAGGAGGTTCAGAGTCATGTTCCTTTGGTTACTCGCAGTACTGCCATCTGTCATGGAGTGGAGATTTTAGCTTAACTTGTAAGCTTCTTCTGACTGATGTCTGGCTTGTGCTTGGACCACGCGAACAGCCTACATAAAGGACTGTCTTCTTTAAGAGAAGACTCGGTTGCTTCAACAATGGCCTTGTTTTGCCCGATTTTCGGCTCCTGACGACCCTGGAGTTTGCTTGATACGGCCGTCGGTAGCAAATCTTTTTATCCAAAGAAGCTGTAGTAGAACTACCATTGGATCTCGAGACGTCCCGTATTCTGGATGTCGTAGGCGTCAATGGCGTCTCGAACACTTGCTTCCTGGGTTAGTATTACTTGCCATTCTGACCGAGAAATAGCAAGGCCTGCTGTTGTGGTTGCTCTCGCCGGCCAGCTGGGGAGAGAGGGGAGTTTTGTGCTAGTCTTCATCCCCGGCTCGGGCCAGTAGCAGGTTCGGGCGGTGGCTTCCTTTTTACAAGAAAGTGATTGGCTCTATTACCGCCTCGCCCGCGCCATTGAGAGCTTGTACAATATTTAAGCTTTTTTTTACTTTTTTGTATGTAACTACGAAGAGTCTGTAATAGGTCTTTATAGCCACATGTTTCTATATGTAGAAGCTTTCTTATTCCCTTTGCTTTTGTCTCCAGAATAAAAAAAACCTTTATAATGGATTTGCCTGACCAGAGGTAATATGGACATGGTAGGCTTGATCTTTGCCAGGGTATAGAACAACAATCCAGAGGTAATATGGACATGAACATTTTCTAGACCGCCGGATAATCATAGAACAGATACGAGAAGAACGATTACTCAGAGGTAATGTGGACATGGTAGTCGCGTCTTCTAAGCGTAGAGGAGCAATCCAGAGGTAATGTGGACATGAAGTGCTTCACCTACTTGAGAGAATATATAGAGGGATAGCTAGAGATCCACTTACCAGAACTTATAGGCCCTTTTCAGGGGATGTGGGTGTCTATGCTAGTTCTGTCTTCAGACGTAATATTTCTTTAGAAAATTGCCATTGATGGGCATCATTAGCAAGTCTCCATTAGGCTTGGCTAGCCGATAAGCCCGTTGCAGTACACTGTTTCTATGACGAACAGTCCTTCCCACTTGGGCTCAAACTTTCCACTCATCTTGTGGGTCATCACCATCGGTCTCCGTACTGCCAAGACGAGGTCACCCACCGGTAGGATCTTTTGCGAACCTTTTTGTTGAAGGCCCCAGAGATGTGAGCTTGGTAAAGCTCAATCCTTTGCTGCATGAGCAAGCGCTTTTCATCCAACGCTTGTAGCTCTTGTAACCGTCTGTGCTGATTATCTTCGACAGTTAATTGAATAGTGATGCTCGTAACGGATTTGAATCTCCAAGGGAAGGACAGCTTCGCTCCCATAGACCAAGAAGAATGGTGTACTGCCTGTAGATATATGAATAGTCGTACGGTAGGCCCATAGACATTCGCCTAACTTCTCATTCCAGTTGTGTTTGTTGGAGGAGAGACCTTTTTGAGGAGTTTGACGATGGTTTTGTTGAATGCCTCAGCCAATCCATTAGTTACCGGATTGTAAGCTGTTGACGCCATATTCTAAATTTGGCTTTTGTCACAGAACCGGTGAAATACATGGCATACGAATCGAGGACCGTTATCGTGAATGATCCTTCTAGGAACTCCGAAGCGGTAAATGACATGATGTTTGATAAAACTGATCACGTTGGAAGTCTTCACCTCTACCAATGGTACTGCTTCCGTCTTTGTAGAAATAGTCCGTAATGGCGAGGGTGAACCTGTGTCCTTTGGAGGATGATGGACTGACTGGCCCCATGATATCCATTCCCCAGGCTTCGAAGGGCCACGAGGCTACCGTGGGGTGTAAATATTTGAAGGTTGATGGATGAAATATGCATGGAATTGGCACGCCCGACATTTCTTTGCATATTCAACAGCATCTGCCATCATAGTGGGCCAGTGATAGCCCATACGGCACCGGTCTTGTAGCTTGGGGCCTGGCTAGTAGGCTCCGCAGGTTCCATAATGCGCTTCTCTGAATGCTTCTTGTGCCTCTGTATGAGACAAACATCACAAGAGAAGTCTGTCGTACGAGCGACGATATAGCATTTTGGTGGCCGAATCATAGAAGAAACGGAGTAAGCACCTCCTGACAGAAGCTGCTTCTCTTCGGTCTTCAGGTAGAATCCCATAGACTGTATAGTCTATAAATGGGAACCGCCAATCCTTGGTGCCTTCATTCGTTCCTACTTGTAATGAGTAGTTCTGACATGCGCACAGGGCATTCTTTGGACAGACTAAATCCTTGCCCGTTACTAAAACGTTATGATGAGATCCAACGGGGCGTCCAAAGAGGCGACGAGACAGGCTAGTGCGTCGGCCTCCAGGTTCTACAACAGTGGCACATGTTCTTTAAAGAATCCTGTGAAGGTGGAGATAATGTCAATTACTGCCTGGTGGTAAGGGATCAAGCCCTCATGTCGAACCTCGTACTGACCCTGAACCTAACTGATGATCAATTTCGAGTCTCCATAGGCCTCGATGTGGTCAACCCCCAGCTGTTTGGCGAGCTGGAGTCCGATGATGAGGGCGTTATACTCTGCAGCATTGTTGGTGCATGACTCCGTGAGAGAATATGCATGATGGATAACTAGGCCGTTCGGAGTAACAAGGACGATACCGACCCTTGCTATGGTTTCACCCTATAGCCCCCCTTTTGAGGCTCCGGCAAAGAACATGTGCCATACTGAGTTGTCCAAAACTGCGTTGACTCCAGTAATTCATCGAGGATTTTTTTGTAGAGTTTTGAATTTTCTGGCACCGATGAGCCACCAGGAAATCTGCCAATGCTTGGCCTTTGACTGCCTTCTGTGGGACAAACACCATGTCGTAAGGATTCAAGAGGATTGCCCATGTGTCTAGTCGTGAATTTAGTACCCCTGGCTTGGTTATAAGGACTCCGATCGATCATGGATCATCTGTCCGGTCACATAATGCCGTGTCTTATGGATGGCGAAGAGAAGGGCGAGACATTCCTTCTCAACAGGATTATACCGGTGCTCGGCGCAACCATGGTCCTGCTGAGATAATATATTGCTTTGTTCGTGGCCTTCTTTATTCTTTTGGCTAATAAGGCCCCAAGAGAATGATCCATGGCTCGGACGTATAGTAGGAAAGGCTTCCCCACGACTAGGCTACCAGTACATGAGGGAAGGTAATGGCTGACATTTACCAGAGAGATTTGCTAAGAACCTTCTTATATACGCCAGTTGCCCCTGCAAACCTCGAAGCTCTCGGAGGTTCTTTGGAGGTGCCATGTCAAGAATTGCTTTGGTTTTCTCCGGGTCGATATGAGTCCCTTTTACTGTGATATGAAGCCTAAGAACTTGCCGCTAGAAATGCCCAGGAAGGACTTGGTTGGATTCATTTTTAGCTGATGTGTCCGCATTAGAACGAACACCGTCCATTGATCATCCAAGTGGTTGGATTTGTACTTGCTTTTGACGGCGATGTCGTCAACATAACACTCTATCGTCTTCTGGAGATGCTTGCGTAATATGGTATCATAGCCCTTTGATAGGTAGCTCCCGCGTTCTTTAATCCGAAAGGCATTACTGTGTAGCATTACACCCCTTTCGGAGTCCGTAACATCGTATGCTTTTTGTCTTCGGGGAGCATCTTGATCTGGTTGTAGCCGGAGAATCCATCCATAAAGGACATACGATCGTAGCCACAGGTGTTGTCAATCATCATGTCGGTGGTCGGGAGAGGTAACTCATCTTTAGGACAGGCCAAATTGAGATCTCTGAAGTCTATGCAAATTCGTATCTTCCTATTTTTTTAGTGACACGGACGATATTTGTGACCCAATCTGGGTGCTGCTCTTCGCGGATAAGTCACTCTCGATGAGTTTGTCGACCTCCTCCTCAATAGCATCCATAATGTTGGGGCAAACCGACGCTATTGCTGCTTGACCGGTTTAACATGGGGCAGGATATTGAGGCAGGCATGGCCACTTACGGGTTTAGCCCTAGCATATCTTTGTAGCTCCAGGCGAAGACGTCGATATACTCGCGGATGTGCAGTATCAGGGACTGCCTGTCATCTTCCGTTAGACTTTTGCTGATAAAATGGGCTTAGGTGAGGCCTCATCTCCTAATTCAACCTGGATGACTTCATCTTCTGTAGGGGGTTCATGCTGCTCAAAACGCCACTCCCATTGGGATCCTAAGCGCTGTGCCCAGGGTTGGTCTTTGAAGTATCTGAATGCTTGGTCTTCATCCTCGACTAGGGGGTTTAGAGAGACGATGTTGGCGGATAGCATTTCCCCGAAGCCCCGAACGGCTCTGTCATAAGAGTACATGGTGTCCTCTTGCTCGTAACACGATGTTGTTAGATGATTGACCACTTCTACTTCTACGTCGGGGGCGGAATGGTGTCACACTGTGCCTCTGTGGCTGAACTACTCTCAGACTGGAGAGAACCATGTTGGCCGTGATGGTTTTCTCTTCATAATCCAATGATATGACATTGGCATTAATAAGGCACTGAATTTTCCCCCTCAACACATAGCAGTCTTGTATTGAGTGATGGATGTACTGGTGATAATGGCAGTACTTGGGATGGTCCACCATTCTGACTTCATCAGGATGCCTGTGTGGTGGAATGACAGTTTGCCACTCTTCGTAAGCATCTCGAAGAGCTCCAGCGTATCCTCGTCATTGAAGGAGTAAGTCTCCCTCGGCCCCTGTGCTTTCGCAGACTTGGGTTCGCAGCTGCTGAACCTTTGAGATGTTGACGGTCATAGCTTGCTTGCCTTTTCCGTCTTTAGGGTTGTTGCTGTACGCGTCTCCCTTGTCTTCGGGTGCAAGAAGTGTAGCCCCAGGAGCTGCGCGTCCTGGGCTTTCTATTGTGCGACATCCGCCTCTACAATGAAAGGCATCAACTCCATGCAGGGAGCACTATGCCACAATTTTATAGTGGGCAGCATGTTCTTACGACAGGAGTCCATAAGCATGGGCTCAGACATGTCGGGTGGTAATATGAGGGCTGTCTGACAGAAGCGCTCGGTGTATGTGCGGAGGCTCTTTCTTCCTCTGGATAATTTCCATAAGGGTCGACATTGTCATATCCATGCCGCCTTCGTAGAATCGGTCCACGAACGAGTCTTCAGGTCTTCAAATGACGAGATGCAGTCGTCCAGAAGATTGTAGAACCACTCATAGACTACCCCCTGTAGGGCTCCTATAATATGTTGGACATGAGGGCGTCATCCTTTGGCAGGTGCCCCGTTACTGAGGCAAAGTATCTCAACTATTGTCGGGGAGACCCCTTCCTTCAGAAGGTGTAAGCGACTGCAGATTGTATTTGGGAGGATAGACGACGTTGTCCTACTCAGCATGGTATGGCTGCCAGATTCTATCTTCCAGACGTTGCTTGCTTCTCCTTGGCATCATGACGAGCATACAGCTCCCTAATGGCCTGCTGTATCTCGACCGACTTTGCGGAGCCTGTAGCCGATAGTAGACGAGGATGGTCCTGCCTGATTGGTAGTCGGCAACCTGCTGGATTCATCATTGGTTGGTGGATCACGCACAGGTATAGAGGCAGCGGGGGCCATGCTACTCTTGAGGTCGATTATGACCGAAGACAGGGTCTATGGTGTCCGTCAGCGTATCTAACTTTGTCTCGAGGACTTCGATACGTCTGAGAGCTTCGTTGTTGTCTTTCTCATTGCCGTCCCATAAAGACAGACCGAGTGTGAGGGTGACTCGAGTAAGCGTGGATTCTTCACTTTATGGCTCAGACACCTAAGTCTCGCTGCCCTGAGGATATACCGTAAGATTATGATCTTCTTCGGACTCAGTAAGGTTGCTACCCCTGGTCTGGTGACTGGCTATGCCAATGGAGGCATCTGTATCATATTGCGCCTCGTCGATTAGACAGGTTGTTGTGCATGGTAGGAGGCTGGCTACCCCCAGTTTTTGATAAGGTACCCAATGCAGATTTGGAACGAGTACCTTGGAACACACCTGCATCGGGTACCTTAGCTTTGTTGTTCTCGGACTTCTCTTCGGTTTAACAACCGATATGGAAGGATTCTGGAAGACTCCTTGAAAGCTCTGAAATCCTGCGTCGCGTAGCATGTGGCGATGCGGGGCTCGTCTTCTCTATGTCTCACCGACCCCCTATTGGCATGTGTTATGGAGTCGGTATGGAGTAGAGTCTCTGGAAGACGGAGCCTACTTGGCGATGGTGCAACGTCTGCTAACAACGACAATTGATGGTAATATGGGTACAAGTGCCTTGATTTAAGCATGTCTTGCACCACAAATTCTTCTTCCCTTTGGGAGAGGGTTGGATCTTCTGTCATAGCACTCACATTGTACATGCAGGAAGCTGCATAAAGCACGGTCAGAGCGGGTCTAGCGAAAGTCTCCTGTCGCTCCTGCGGGAACGCTGCTCACGTGCTCCTACTCTGTAGGAAGTACCCCTGGCTGGCTTACACACAGGAGTATGCAAGTGGAAGAAGATTCGACTGGTTGAGGCATGGGAGCACGAGAGCCAGTCTTGTATAGCTTTCGTCGGCTGCGCGTGTTACTGTCAATATAGGCCTCTGGTTTGCCGTTGGTGTCGCACGCTTGTTGTACGAGCACGTTCCACCTGGATATCTTCCTACTACCCCCAGCGGGTGAGTAATATTCAGAGTCCGTCGAAGGTTTACCTGAAGGAAAAGCGATTATCAAAGACAGATCTCCTTGCCGGCAATACTTCCGTCGTGAGGGGTTGGACCGGTGTGCGCTTCCTTCGACATCGTTCCTTCGTAGATCAACCATAAAACCACCATCTTCTTCGCCATGCGTTCTCAGGACGGAATCGGACGAGGGGATAAGGCTGTAGCAGTCGGGATCTTCTCTGTGGATTTGACGTTGTGGGGGCCCTGAGACGCAGTTCCTGCCTTAGGCCTCCAGACACGTCGAGTCTTCTTCGGTTGTACGAACCGCTTCGAAGTCTTCGACTTTTCATCAGAGAGGAGATCTTCAAAAGCCTACTGGTCGAAGCGTACGACCAGCATGTCTTGAGAAACTCCCAGCAAGTTATCATCAGATTGCGTCACCGCGTTCTTGTTGGAGGAGAAGGTAGTCCTCAGCAGAGTTGCCATTTTGTTCGATGTAACAAAAGGTTAAATGAACTTTTTGCTTTATTGAATGTATAAGGTATCTGTTACAAAGAAGGAAGTCCTAAACAGGATTTTCTAAGTACATGGAGAAGATTTTTCTGGAAAGTGTGACGATGGAGATCGAGCACTGCAGCGGCTCCTTTACTCCATTAACGATCTGACGACGAATCAACCTTGCTATGGCCCTCTAGCGCATTTGATAGGACTCTAGGGTCATCGATCAAGAGGCTGTCTGGAGAAGAAGATCCTTGAAGATAGTTGGTTAGTAGGTTCTTTGGTTGATAGGTGGATGAGGGTGGTCGACTCTTACTGGATGGAGAACGCTGCTCCTTTGAAGATTGTCGATTGTTGATTTTCCTTTGTCAATTTTTTTCCTCCCTCTCTGGTGGAAGAATAACTCCTTTTATTTAGAAGTACTGAGCACATATGCGATGTGCATTAGGGTTCTTAAGATATGAAAGATCTGTAGTCATTGCACGGTGCGGGCTTCTGCGGTGCTGACACGTGGCGGACATCAAGATTTCCCTCAAACGAGATTTTTGGTGGTTATAAACATAACGAAGGAGGTGACACATAGCACGTGCCAATTTGCTTGCTGGGATACAGTCGAGTAAATCTTGGGATTTCATCATAGATTTGGAGTTTAATTGATCCTCATCTAAGATTTAAATAGATCTGATATGATATCAATCATGATTTAATCCCAATCTTCTCTGCAAGAGGCAATTTAAACAAACCAATTGGGTGGACCCATTCTTCCTGCTTCTCTGGTGAGGACTAAGTGCTGCTGCACTTCTGTGGCGACGAGAAGACCGTGCTTCTGGAGACGACGGAACCTCTGTGCTTTCAGGCGACGAGTGGACTTGGCTTCGAATGACGACGAGACTTCTGTACATGTAGAGCAACTTATGAAGCTAAGTTTCGGGCTACTAGAGTCACTGTGCTGTAGGCTACAAGTAGACTTGTGCTTCAGGTTGGCGAGGTTACTGTGCTTTTGGAGCGACAGGTTGACTTGCATTGGTTGCGATGGGAGTTCCCAAGTCTCTTATAGAGAAGTGACTTAAGCTTCTGATCCATAGCAGATGACTGTGCCATGGGAATGGAGATGGTGTGAGCATATCACCATCCTGTGCCACATGTGGACGCAGGTAAGTAGTTGTGCCTCTGAACAGTGAAGGTTTGGCTGCGATAGAAAGGGTATGACACCCTTGTGCGTCTAGAGATTGGCGCAGGCAGATAGCTGCACCTCTGGAGTGAAGACACTAGCTTCTGGAATAAAAGAAGGGAGAAGAGCCCTACCACCATCTTATTTCTAAGGTTGGCTCAGGCAGGTGGCTGCGCCTCTAGGTTGAAGGCTCTGGCTTCTTCAAAGTGTCGAGTTACTGATATACTTCTGAGAGGTTGCGCCCACAAGAATATCAGAACATGCTTCGGTAGAAGTCAATCCTCCAACGTGTATCGAGAAGAAGGAAGGCTGCACTTCGATGAAGACTGCATCCCTTGTAGATTCCTCTAGGCTTCTGTCGAATCTGTACTAGATCCTTTGTAGAAGAACAGAATTAGTCCCTTATGTATGTATGGTCTTGATGTGTCTGTACTAGACTTTGGTAGACATGACAATAAGGGACATCTCTCCATATCTTCTATTGTCTTTTTAGCATTGGGCCTGAGTCTTTTACATCTTCTCTACTGTGGCGAAGGGATGTCTTCAGCTGAGATTTTTCATGCTTCAACATGGATAGACAATCCTATTGGATTGAGCCGTACTCTTGTACTATTATGGATAGCCAATCCTATTGGATTGAGCCGTAATATTGTGATATTGTGGATAGCAAATCCTATTGGATTGAGTCGTGCTATTATGATATTGTGGATAGCTAATCATGTTAGATTGAGCCGTACTATTATGGGTAGCCAATCATACGTTACCCGTATGATTGAGCCATACTATTGCGGACTTGTTATCGATAGAACACCTGTTGGAAATGATATTTCAAATACAGTTAGTTCAGTTTCTTTCCTGTCTGATTTATGTTCATTGCGATGCTCTTACTTCTCTATCTTTTCATTTTTATTACATGATATGCCAGATAGTTATGGTAAACCTTATTATGCTCATCATGTATTATACTCACTATTACTGTTTTATAGCTTTTACCACTTAATTGGAACTGTTGTTAGAGTTTATGCTTCGCTCCAATCTTGACTGGATATATTTTTCAGATGACAGTTGCCCTACCTAATACAGCCCACAGGACGAGATAGGCGTAGATCGGAGAATCTGATTCAGGAGGCTTATTTAGCGACTCAGTTAGACTAGACTTGTACTGGATTTTTCTCCAGTTTATGACTCTTGGCCTGTTATTATTCTTGACTTGTATTGGAGATTAGTTGACATCTTAGACTCCATACTTGTATTATTTATGCTAGACTTTCTTGGATATATCATATCATGTTGTCATCTTATTTATCGTGCTATTAATCTTCCTTATATATAGTGTTGTGATTGAGTATGAATATTATCATTTCTTGTCCTCCGTTTGGAGATTATTATCTTGACAGGTTTTGGTATTTATATTGTTAGTTAGTTTAGTAGATCTAAATAGTGTTCTACGTCGATGCTGCGACATACGCTGGGCGTTGTCTCCCACGTGCCCCTACACTGGGTGCGGGTCGTGGCACGGGTTGTGACGAAGTCGCCCGGTTTGTCGGGACGGACCCTGTATCGAGAATATTTATGTTTTCAAAAACTATTTTATCATAATTTTTAGTCACCTTTGAACAGGTTTTGTTCGATGAATACATCGAGTTAACTAAAACTAAAAGAAAGGTTTTACTGTCCTATATGTTGTCAATAAATGCCTTCAAATATATTTTCAAAATCGTGTATGGTTTGGGAGAAAACTGACCGCAAATTAGTATAGTTAGACTGTTTTCGTGTAGTTTTGAAATAATGTTTTTCATCAAATTTGAGTCAACTTTTTGCTCAATCCAGGGTTCTAAAAATCATTCTACGTGAAGGGCATCCTATAGAGTTATGTCAGGATCGTACCTGAAAAATTGGTTCGCGAATCGATTAATCGGTGAGGAGATATGCTGCCGCGAAGTTGCCTTTGCGCAGACTGCAACTACTGCTGCTGTCGTATGCTACAGCCGCTGTTGCGCTGTTGTAGTCAGGCCGACGTTGCCACGGCCGGCCGACGGTGGTCTAGGCAGCACGTCCCGGTCAGGAAAGGGGTAAGGGAAGGTCGTAGGGCTTGAGTTTGGGATTTGGGTTAAGGTTTCTCCTCTTTCTTCTCTCTTTATACATATAGCTGTGGCTATATAGGGGGATCAGGTTATTACTATCGATTTTGGGTAGGGTTTTGATATCACGAGATTTCAAAATCTCATGATAAATAAATAAATATATATATATATATATATATATATATATATAATATATATATATATATATATATATATATATATCTATATAATATATATATATTAATCTCTCCTGTATATATTCATATAAAGGCACAAAATGCCATAGCCTTTACAAGTAAGAGCGCCAAAAAGGGCCCAATAATAAAGATAAAAAGGAGCCAGGAGGCAAAACACTCTCCCGCTCACAACCAAAACCAAAAGTCAGCCTATGGGGTTGCCAGAAACCCTCCCGTGTGTGCTTACAGTGTCTGCTAACCTTGAAGGTCTGTCTGTTAGCCTCTCTGATAAGCTGATTGGAGGAGTATTGGATACCTTCGTATCTGAATTTATTGCGGTTCTTCCAGATGACCCACGTGATTGCAGCTACGACAATCTGGCGTCCGTGCGAGGCGCTACCCCAGGACACGAGAAGATCGTTGAAGACCCCAACCACCAGATCCAGACCGTAGCTATTAGAAAAAGCGTGCCACACTTGCGAAGCCTGGTCTCCGGCGTAAAGGATGTGCTCGATAGTTTCAAACTGGCGTGCCAAGCAGCAGTGGCAAGCAGAGGCTAAACTGAAGCCAATAGTGGTAAAGGCATCACCAGTGGGGAGGTTCTTGTGAACCGCTCTCCAGATGAGAAAGGACCATTTTTTAGGGATGCAATGCTGCCAGTACGGCCCGGTAGAGGGGGACGACACACCGGTGCCACGAATCACTCGACTAGCCGAGGTTATGAAAAAGGATCCGTTGACCGAGAGGGACCACATCAGCGAGTCAATGGCCGTACCTACCACCAATCCTGAATCGACGAGTCGAGCGGCGGCTTCCTTCCCTATCCAATCCCTAGTCCTCTCCCAATTCCATCCGCTCTCGAAATCCCACAGGTCTCTGATCTCGCTGTGAGGGGGCGTTCGGGCTAGGAGGAAGAAGGTCATCCCCTAACCATCGCTTAAGGAATAGTAACGAAGCTCCCGAGCCCAGTTGGAGGAGAATGAAAGGCTCGGCGAGGTGACGGTCGTTCTGTATGCGCCACTATGCAACTGATGATCGACTGTTGGCGAACGTGACTGACGAGTGTATGTGCTTGTAGTATCTGGCCTTTATGAACCGAGCCCAGACGGATCTGTATATATATATATATATAATAATATATATATATATATAATTGCCAAGTAGGTCACTAAAACAAAATACCAATCCAACATACTTCTGCATGGACTTTCTTAGACGCACTACCCGACTACATAGGTTTGGGATTGGAGGTCAAGTCCGGGCTAGTTTGGTACATCCGGATCTCTTACATATCACAATTCTTAGTAAGTAACTAATTAAATTATTTATAGGGGTCAAGATACAACTTTGACTAGTTTTTCTAGTAGGGACATTGCTATGGCTACGTCTCAAAGCACATAACTACACTAGCCGTGCCAAAATTCCTAGTCGATATGCATCCCAAACTTAACCATGACTAAGTGTATATATATATATATATATATATATATATATATATATATATTATATATATATATATATATATATAGTATTAAGATATTATAAATCAAATCATATATTTAAAAATTGTATTTAAATCTATTTGGCTGTGGAACCTCCCGAAAATAAATTCAAAATAACTCTACTAATGTCAGCGCAACCTAACATGGCTTTACCAAGTAGGGTTGGCTAAGTTAGGGTCCAAATATATTTTCTAGTCAAATCGAACTCGAAAACTCAGCCAATGAGCCTCTGTGCCATTCTCAAATAAATAGCACATGGGAAATCGATGAGTGGCACACCCTAGGCATGTGCATCATAGGCTCAAAATGGGACAAACCATATATTGGGTCAACTGGTTTTGATCGATGTCGAGTTCCGAGCTCACATCGGAAGTTAGGTCTAGAATTACGGTAAACAGTCAAATAGCCTAAATTGACCCGAAGTTATGCAAAGTCAAAAGAATGTTAGGGAATAAGTTTGGGTGGGACATTATATATCAAATTGACAATGGACTTGTCTACTTCAAAACTCATGAAGGTCATTGGGAACCATCTTCCAATTGGTATAACCCTTTTTTTGTTTTCTAGACTCTATTTGTGATAATAGAACCCTAGGAATTCACCCATGGACAAGAGCTATCCATAAAAAGTTTTGAGACACTAACGAGCCTCTATTTAAAAGTTAGGGTGAGTTTTGCCATTTTTGAATGAATTTTGAGAATGGCACACCAAGTGTTTCACACTAGGTTTGATAGGCCTAACTAGTGTAGATTAGGTTGTGTGTCTATTTCGTGTCCAAAAATTGATACATGTAGGTTGTATCGTGATACGGTAGGACACGGGATCAATTTAGGGTTTTGGACTCCTACACTTGTGATACACATGACATTTTCTACACAACACATTTCTATAGCAATCTATTATGTTCACTAGACTCTAGTTCACATATTGGATGTGGTCATGGTGATTTGATGGTGTTGGGAATGACTTCTGTGTGTATCATAAGAGTATCACATGAGTATCACACCATGATACCCATGTGTGGCTTGAGGCACACAAAATGTTTGTTGATATGCATTAGTGTGACTATAGGCCTATTTGAGTGTGTGGATGGTGGGTTGGCTCATGTGTGCGTAATCATATATATTAGTGTATGTGTATACCTATATATATATATATATATATATATATATATATATA